>JAIMZG010001338.1:0-35685 GCA_020466075.1 Colletotrichum coccodes
CTCTTGAACCGCCAGCAAGTTTCTTTGGTTGTTGTTCGGGTGCTCTTCAGCAGGTCGGTTACGAGGCGAACCGTAAATCGGGAGGACCGGTGTGGTGTGTTGTACGCGGACCGAAGGAGGGGGCGGGCCCTCGTCTAGGGTCGCCGGTGCGCGTGAGGCGGTTGCGCCTGGGGGTGGACTTGGTTGACCCGCTGCCGCTCGGGGGAATCGAAAGGCTGCTGCTGTTGCTGTTGCTGCTGGGGCTGTTGCTGGGGCTGGGGCTGCCCAGGAGGGGGCTGCTGAGGGTGGTTCGGGGGACCGGGAGGGTATCGATCGTTCGGGGGTTGCTGTTGCTGGAACTGAGGAGCAGGCGCAGGATGGCTCTGGCCCGGGTAGTTGGGCGCGGAAGCAGGAGGGTACTCGTGGTGGTGTCGAGGATGCAGGCCAGCGGGATCGTACGGGGCTCTGGACTGGTCGAAAGGTGGCTGCTGTTGCTGCTGTCGAGGCGGCCACGGTCCTTGTTCGCGCTGTTCAGGCGGTCGAGTGAACGGAGGAGGCTGGCCCCTTTGCACCTCCTGCGGTCGATACTCACCCTGATGAGCCGGGTGCCGCGTCCTCCGTCTCCGCCAGAGTACGCACGCTCTCTACGCTCTCTTTCCCTGAACTCGATCTCTTCTCGACGCTCCCTCTCTGCACGGTATCGGTCGTCGAACGTCATCGGCTTCAGGCCTGGCCTCTCCGGGTTATATTCCATCGACCCTCTGGGTATCTCCTCGCGACGCTGGTACATCTCCTCCGGCCCGTTGTTCCTGCCCACATCCACGGGTCTTGGAGGCATGTTCTGGAAAGACTTGGGTTGGCTCGTGGGTCTAGGCGGAGGACCCTGGGACATCCGGCTCGACTCTCTGCCGTCCTGCGCCGAAGGACCCCGCTGGTGATATCCCTGCTGCGGTGTTCCGTATCGCTGCATCTCCGGCGTCGTCGAGTAAGCGCCCTGCGGCGACGCGGCGGCGCTGCCTCTCGGATCGTACGGGCGCGCATGCTCCGGGGTTTGCGGTCTCCTGAATGGTTGGTACTCGGAAGAGGCAGAGTGCATTCTCGGGGAGGCCTGCATCGTCGGCGCGAACGTCGGCCCGGAGCTCGCAGAGGTGGCAGGAGGATGGTAATGGGACTGAGGCGGCTGAGAGTCCCTCGCCGGGGGCGGTCCTCCCAGCATGGACGATATCGACATGGAGCTCCCGGTGCTACCCGTCCGCTGTATCGAGCCCAGGGAAGGCAGCTCGCGACCGCCCGGAAATGAAGTAGGGTGGCCGACGGTCAAGGGTGGAGCTCTTGGCGCAGGCAGGCCGTAGTGCCCCATCTGGTGCGAGGGCGGTGGCGGGTTTCCCGGCTGGGGAGGTGAGCCCGGAGGAGGCATGTTGCGATTCAAAGGCGCACCGGGAGGCAGCGACGATGCACTCGGGTGTCGAGAATGGCCCGAAGCAGGAGGCGGAGGGCCGGAGTTGCTTGTTTCTTGTGGGTAGGATCTCGGCCCCGAAGGATAGTAGGGATTTTCGGACGAGCGTCTCTGATGCTCGGCATGGGGATGCGACACGGGGGGGAACGGTGATTGATTCGGCGTCGAGTTGGCCGTCGTGTTCGTCGAGGGAGGAAAAGGCGAGCGACTGTACTGCGAAGCAGCGTTGCGCGAGAAGGGCAGCTGTGGCGGCTGCTGTCTTGGATCCATCGCGCCGAGTTTTTAGCTCAAAGCCCGCAGAGTGGGTTGCGCATAGGTGTGGTGCTGCGTCAGCGTGACGGCGACTAGGATGCGGTGGATGCTATCGCAGAGCAAAGTCGAGTGCCGGACGGGAGTGCTGGATGAGCGATGGTATCGTCGATTGTCGTCGTCGCAGGAGGAGAGGTTCGGGTTGGGGTTGGGTAGGTGCGAGCAGCAAAACCGGGGGGTGGGGATGGGGTGAAGGGAGGTAAGGCGAGGTAACGCAGAGAAGGAGCAGCGGGAAGAGAAAGGGTCGAGAAGCAGAGGCAGATCGCGACAGACTGTTGTGTTACACGGACGCAGAATTATTTTGGATTCCCCTGGTCGGATCCTGTTTCGGTGGAGCTGCTAGAGGTGCTGGGCTGGCCGGCTACTGGCATTGAACAGCTCGTGCTTGTGCTCACCCTCGGTTTTTCTCCCTCCTGTCTGTTTTTTTTCTCGCTGGCCCTGCTCTTCCTCAGTCGCCCGGGGGTGGCCAGGGTCCCGGTCTTGGGAGTGTGGGTGTGGATGTGGATGTGGGTGTGGGTGGTGCCTCTCTTGGGTCGAGTGGGAGGAGGTATTGGAGGTGAAGAGTGACTTTGGGGTTAGGTTGCAGGTTGGTGGCGGCTGCGTGACCTTGGGGAGTTGGGGCCGCCGCTGGCAAATGGGCGCAAATCAGCCGGAACGCGACAGGGATGCCGGGGGAGGTTCGTTCGCGCTAGTGAGACAGGTGGCCCCCCGTTTGATGGGAAACGATGATGTCGATGCGTCGCGCCCGAGGAGGGAGGGCTGTTGTGTTTCTGCTGCTGCAGCTGCCGTTGCCGCTGTCGCTGGTGTCTGGTGTCTGGTGTCTGGTGTCTGGCGTCTGGCGTCTCTGCAGAGTGGCTGAGAGAGTGTTTGTGCTCCGTTGTCTGTGTTGATGTCGTCGGATTTGGGACGTGAGTATCTGGGTGGTCGAAGCTCCCGAAAGGGGTCCTTTCGAGTTTCAACTCGCGACTTTCGATGAACAGAAAATAAAAAAAAAACGAAAAAAAGGGGTCCAGACCACGACAGGCCACGTCAAGGTTGACCGAGTCCCTAATTTCCCTCCGCGCACCCTTTTCCCCGTGTCGAAGCTGCAGGGAATATCGCGACGTACCCGTCCAGCGAATGCAAAGGTGTTTGCGCGCCCTGTGACGGTTGCGGAGGTTGGAGACAGGGCCGAATGGCGTAGCTGGCAGTCAGGGAGGTGGAAGGGTGCGTAACGAGGATGAGAAACAGGCGCAAGGGGGGACAAAGAGGTGCAACAGCTCGAGAAGGCGATTGAGTGTTCCTAAGCTTATGCAGGAAGAGACGGTCCGCAGAATCTTAGTGCGTGTCCGTTGACAGCACCATGTAATTAGCACCGCCGTCCAAGCATCTGATCGAGGAATGCGGGTGGGGAAGACGGGTGGCAGTCGAGATTGCGCACCACACGCTGGCCTGGCGAGTCGCGGTTCAATGCGGACGAGTTCTGCGGATGGTGTGGCGTGTATCCGCGAGGCAGGCAGAAAACGGTTTCCAGATTTGACCGAATGCGTATCAGAAGAGGGGGAAAGAAGACCAGAGAGATGCAGAACGATGACAGCGTGGCGGCGTGCAGCATGCAGAGGCAGGCAAACTGGCGGTGGATGGACAGGTGCGTGTGGTGTTGTGGTGCGTGGTGTGGATGTCGATGTCGATGGCGGCACGTTCACTTTCACGTTGGCTCTTCTGACAGAAGCTGCGGAGGCAGAGGCAGATGGCAGGCGGGATGAGCAGCCCGAATCCAAATCCAGGGCGAGGGGCTTGGGTGAGTGGCGCGAGGGTGCGGGAAGGGCTGTCTCTACTTTTGTTTCTGGCTAGCTGGCTGGCTGGCTGGCCGATGCGAGTGTGACCCTTTGTTTTTAGTGTGACACTCGGCAGAAGGCTCATCCATCGTGTGTACGCAGTCAAAGCAGTACGTACGGGTGGGTTACTTTGCGTCGTGAGGAGAGGAGCATCAGCAGCAAACGATTCGACGGGGAGGGGAATGGGAGGCGCGAGCCGGGACAAAGTAAGGCGGCATGTCTTGTCTTGCAATCTTGCAACTCTGCGTGTCTCTCGTCTCTCTGTCCCTCGAGACCCGGAACGCAATGCTCGACGCCATGCAACAAACACTTGTGGGCGGTGACGGTGGTTGCTCTGGGCTTAGGCCCGTGCTTATTTTTCTGGGTCACTGATGGTATGATGATGGTGGTGATGCTTACTTGATAGAGTGATGGGGCGTTGAACAAAGACTGTTCGTGATTGCTGCCAAGCCTGATCCTGCTTCCTGATGCCAATTGCTGAGTTGCTGACGGAAACCTGTGACGAACGAGCGAGAGGGAAACCGCAGGATCCAAAGTTTCTTTTTTGTGTTTGCGTGTCGACGTTTGTTTGTTTGTTTGCGCCTGCGGGGCTCCGCCGATGTGTCAGTGAAGCGTTGACTCCTGAGAGACCTGCATGACTTGTCGGCGGCCGCCATGATCAGATTGACTCGTGGGCGACTCGCAGACGCGCGGGAGTGTTCAGCGTCACTCTCCTGAAGAAGGCGAGGATGAGAAGGAGGAGGTACATGTCCGAGTCTGCGATTGCACCGCACGGCACAAGCTGGGCGGTGTTGCGCACCCTAGATTGACGTCTTGTCTTCTTCTTCCTTTCTTCAAAGAATCGTCATTTGATTTTCTTCTTCACTACTGGCAACGGTGGGTGCGACGTCTCTGTCAGGCGGCGGGCGGAAAGTGCATCAGCAAGAGCACTTCCCCATACCCTTCACCGCCATTGAACAACGGACAGCTTCAAACCTCGGTGGAATTCACTTCCTGCTGGAGGCGGTCGCAGAGAGATGTGGAAGTGACACCAGAGGCACGAGGGACGGGAGACCGGGAAGGCAGACGGTACGTACCCGGGCCACCCTGAACCCCCCCATCGAGACGTTCCCCAGGCCGTCCGCGACCAATGATGACGCATGAAATGACCGGATCGCTAATTTTTTGCGTTTTGTGCCTGGCCTGGGGGACCCGCTCTGAAGAGCTCACGGTGTGCAGACGGCGCAGGGCGGGCGGCGCATTGCGTGGGCCCGGACCTGGTCCGAGGCGGCCTGGAGAGCCCAGGAAGGGGAAAGCTTCCATCGGATTGAATTGCATTGGCAAGACCCGATGCCGACGACGGCACGCTTGTCCGCACTTGGGTCGACGGCCCTCACTGGGGACACACTGGTGGTGAACGTCAACGTCAACGCCAATGTCATTGCCAATGTCATTGCCAATGTCACCGACTCACCTCTCACTCGACCGTTGTGAAGCTCTGTTCCTTTCCTCATCCCCTCGTGTTGGCGGCGTCTGCACCTGGCAACCGCGTCAGGGTGGTCAGGGGGGCACCCCCCCGTCGGGCAGGGTTCAAGGTCCCCAACCACCCGACCTTTGCTTCTTCCCTCCTTCCCCGTCCATGGATCACCGCTGGGCCTCGGTGTCGGGCTGAGAGGCAAAGCGGGGACAACAGGCAAGGCCGATGCGGTGCGGTGCAGGTAAACAGGGACAAGACCGGCTGCCATCCATGGTCATGGTTGGACGACTTTGTGATGATTTCAGGTGCATTTCCAGATAGTGCCCTTTGGCATTGGAAGATGGCAAGAGTAAGTTTCGAGGCTGCCAAAAACACTATCGGATAGACGCGGCTGATCCAATCTTCGGAACCTGTCGTGCCTACCCTCAAACACAATTCTCCATGTCGCTGGCGTATCTCTCAATTGCGGGGCCAAGGCTGTTCACAGCAAAAAAGGGACGGCGGTGGCAGCTGCCCTCCTCCACATCCTTTCGGGCCCCCCCCTAAGGTCCTGTACCTGTGACCATGACCCGCACGAGGTACGCACGTTCTGCAACCGCGAACGAGAGAAAAACCAAAAACTGGAAAGCTCTCCCGCTGGGTGGGCAGTTCCTGCCGGCGGTGCCTGCCCCAAATACCAATGCCCAACTGCCCGTTCTTACCTCATACTATGCAGTTCCAAGGAAGTAGCTGAAAAGCTTCTCGGCTAGCTCCACTCCACTGTCTTTGCTCTTGCCGACAATCGGCCTCGACGTGGAACGCCTTTGACCCGCAACAACTCCAGGTCTGCCGGAGGCCGTTTCTCGAAAATTCGTCAGCTCACACGTATTGCTCGGGACATCATCACCCGTCGAGGGCCGAACTTTCCATGGCAAAACCTACAGCACCGCATCCCACTCCACGGGAACCCGCACCATGATATTGCCTGCAGCTATCCGTATACCCTGCAAAAGACGACACCAACAAACAACGATAACAGCATACAGATCGAGTCCATACCGCATCAAAATGCAGGGGACTTGACTACCCTGGCGTCCAGAGGGCGGTGAAGAAACAGAAAAGCGCGACGGGCAAGAAAGACGCGTTCGCCCAAACACCGCCCTTCACCGATGGCACATCCGGACAGCAACCCTTGAGATACACAGAGGCCCCGGGTCCACCCTCTCCCTCCACGGCCAAGTCCAATTCGCGTGGGGCCAACAAACAATCCACAGCCATGACGGGAGTCCTGCGTCGCGGTCTATGGCTGTGCTGTCCAGTCGAGCGCCCGAACGAGATTTGGTTTTGCAACTGGACAAAGTAAGCGCCGCACGCCCGTCACCCTCCATGAGGGAGGCAGAGCGCCCCTCAATGCGCCATCCGCTGCGCTTCCCGCCCCCATCTCCCCATCCTTGTATCGCATCATCAACGCGGGACGTCGACCTTGATCTTACCGTTGACGTTTGGCCAAACCATCCCATGGGATCGACCGCCCCAAGCAAATCGCCTGCCGCCTCGTGTATGGCTGCAGGCCCGCGTCTTATGTGCGGCATGTTACTGCATCTGGTTCATCACCCACTGTCGCATCCTCCCTCTGCCAATCGCGGCATGTCAGACTCTTCGACCTGCAGTTTGTTGACTGACAGCTCAACGCATGACGCCGGGATTGACAGGGGGTGCCATTTGGTCACTGCAACCACTTTCGCTCCCGCGGCATACATGGTGCGGTGGAATATCATATCAAGCGCAGCAGGCAACTCCTCATCGCCGGAATGATCCGGCCCGATCAAGTTCGACATGATGTTCGACATTGGCAGCACATCCCATGCTATTACATCCATACTGGTTTGGCGTGCCAGGTCAACTAGTGCTAAACCGATGCTCGCAAGCACTTACGTCAACCTTCAATATGTCGTCAATGACTTACCTTCTCTTACAGATGTGTTTCATATCAAGCATGCCGATATTTGATGGGGAAGCGAACGAGATTCCTGGTACACCGGTGTTGAGAATAGTGAGGTTGCGATCTTTCACCCAATGTCCTCCAATCATGTCCAGAGCAAAGTTTGATACCTTCTGCCACACGCTGGATGCCGCGTCGGTCTACTAAGAGAAGCCTCAGCGACGGAAACTTCGGCCCCCTCGTATCAGACCAAGCCAGGGCACCGATCATCTCCAAAAATACCCATTTGGAAGCAGATAAACATCCCAGGACACAGCAGCCGGCCCTGCGGTCCCGCTACTTCCTCTGAGTTCCGACGTCACCAACTCGCTCCAAGTTGTACAGGTCGCCGTCAACAACTCAGAACTCCGGCAAGGGGTGGTATAATCTCTCAGTAGAGCTTGCCGATTGTATGTGTCTTTGAGCGTCGAATCTTCCATTACGCCCTTTCCCCACAATCGTATTATAAAACGTCCAATCTTCCAACTGCTGGAGATATGTTGCTCGAGAGGACCAAGCCTCATCCAGTTCTTATACGATGATGATCTCATTTCGACCAAAGCCAATGCTGGTCATCACTGCCCACTGGCCTGATTTTTAACCTGATTGAAGAATCAGGGAGACGACACGTCCCACGGACGACCAGCAGGTTCTTGAAGATGGAGGGGGCCTTCAACTTACGATCAAGTCAAGACTAGATAAGTACGGTGTCTGTGCTCAACATGTATTGAGCCTCATCGTCATGTTCTGTGCTCCTCACCAGTTAAGCCACCCCGAATCCTGAGCAGTTTCCAGCAATTGTTACTTATTCGGGTCCAAAGACGCCTCCCGACACAGCTTAACCCTGCAATGATTGCTCCGTCATCAAGGCGGCAGGCCGCATTTCACCGAACTTAATCACCGGGGAGTCTGCGGTTTGCCTTGAGCTGGAGATGATCGCCTGCCTAACTGGGCGCAATGGACGGTCTTATGCCCCGATTTCAAGTGTAGGTAGGGCCTGCTTGGGTCGACGGTGCTATCCGCTGGTACTTGGAGACATACAGCTCAAACGCAGGACAAGTCTCGAAGTTCGAAAGGCTAGCCTATTTAGTGAGTGACAGGCGACGATCTGCATGTACGCTCGAGTGTGACAGCTCGTTCACCTTTGGCACGGCCTAGGCCACGGCCTGTGGTCAACGCCTGGCATCGCGAAGGCAGATATTGCAACAGACGAAGCCTTGTCCTCCATCTATCACGGTCGCTTCACTTATAAACACTCAGCTTGCATTGTACAGGTTAGATGGCAGTCACAGCGACGGCCGCCAACTTAATACGACGTCCAGATCGAGTTGTCTCGGATGTCGTCTGAACCCCGGTGACCTCTCTGCGTGGTTCACGCCATTTAGGCACATCAAGCTGTTGGCACTTCAAAGCAGAAAATCAGTCTCATTCGTCACCGTCTTAGAAACGCGCATCTGCTAGGTAGAAAGCTAGACCAGCGCAATATAGCTATCTTAGCTACCACAATCGGTTCGCAACATCCATTCCCAATCAAGTGGGGGCTTTGCCCCTGCTCTTTGAGTTGAACAAGCGCTTCAAGTGCGGAAGCGGCAACGGACGAAAGCTCGAGGCCCGTAATTCAGCTTTGCTTTCCATGCTTCAACCGAGGCCTGATCTGGTCAACGTTCGACCGGGGCCGCAGCTCTGCAGAGCCAACGGAGCGCCCAAGTGCTGCAACTCAACGTCAATGCATACATACCATCTAAGCTTACGATCAAGGTGCGAAACATCCTCAATTTGTTTCAAATATTGGTGGCACTGCCAGACTCCCTATGACGCTCGACACTTCGCAAGACAGCATGGTTTAAGCTTTGTTGCCTACCAACAGTTTTCAAGGCTTTGAGGGGTGTTCATCTCTGAGACCAGGCGGATACATTCCCGCGCCTTGTCGTCGAAGATACACGCAGAGACCTACGCCCTGCAACGCCACCGAACGCTATTCCACGATCGTAACCAGTAGATCTAAATCGTGGGTTTCATTCCTCGTGGCATGCTTCAGCAGAAACATGTGCCTGCAACGGCAGGCCGGAAGCACACGAAAGAACGAACCAAGAGATGTTCCAGTGCTGCGAAGCAATCAGTATTCCGCAGCTGCAACCAGCGGCCTCTTCAACTCAAAGAAACCTCGGACTGGTAGCTGTCTTCTCTCAAGTGGGGCGAACTGGCAGCCAGATCTGTCCCCCAGCCCGCAGGATGCATGTTGTGTCTGTCGCTGTCAACTGCCTTTCAAGACTAACCTGGCGATGCCCACTTTACCCTGCGTTCGGCCAGGTTGGGGCCCTCGCACACCGCGCCTCGGGTCTCTGTCGCCCCGTTGTCACAGCGGGGGACGTGCGGCGTTGAAGTTGAGTTTGCATCAGGATAGCCATGCATCCCTGACATGGCCAAGCATGTCCCAAGTTCTGACGTTTCGTACAATGAACTAAGCGGATTTGTTTTAAAGTAGATCGGAATCCCATGAAAGGTTACAGTGTTATATCGTTCTACCGCCCTGCTACCCATCGGGATACCGCGACGAATCACGACTGGCGATCGACCGCAAGGAGAAGAAAGCGGCACAGAGCTGCGCAGCCGATCTGTATATCGATAGAATGCCGAAAGGCTCGAGACAGTATCACGGGAAGACGAAGAATGGGTGCCGACAGTGCAAGAAGCGCCGTGTTAAGGTAAGCGACGGGAGAAGCTTGCACTCAACAATAGAGCGACGCGTGTCTCCGAGCATGGGCACCCTCTCGAGGCAGTTTGCATGCAATCGTCTCAGTTTGTTGTGTTCAACATCCAGCCAATCAACATGTCTGGCAAGCGAAAAAGATATATGTCTTCGACGCTGTCAGCCTTGTGGTCTCATGGGAGCCGTGCTGACCGTGTCTGGCTCTAGTGCGACTGTGTCGGTCCCGTCTGCTCCAATTGTCGCCGTCGACAAGAGCACTGCAGCTATCTCGGTCTGCTCGCCGATACCCTCAACCGCGAACATGGAGGGGACAAAACAAGTGACACCATGAGTATGGTTCGTCGTGCGGCCACGGTTGCGGCACATGCGTCTTCTCGAGACGCTCTCAACGCCTCCCTACCGGCAGAAAGGCTCCGCGCGGACGAAGCCGAGCTCAAGCACCATTTCGTAAACCAGGCCTGGTTCACATTCTCATTAAAGAGCGACCCGCGCAAGTGTGATGTCTGGTCGAGATGGGTGCCTCAGCTGGCAACCCGTAACGTATTTATTCATCAGAGCATGCTTTCCATAGCAGCTCTTCACCTCTGCTACCTCGAACCGCCCAATGCGAAAAGATACTACTCCATGGCCTGCCAACATGCCATTCAGGCGAGCAACTATTTCAGACTCGCCGTCCCACAGGTCACTGAAGAGAACTGGCTTGCAACTTTCGTCTTTTCCATGTGCAATGGCATCTTCGGATACTATCGACCTTTCGCCGACGAGAAAGTCATGGGGCAGGTCAGTGCCTTTGAGCCAGCCAAGGCACTGTCCGTGATGCGGGTGGCGGCCAGGTTTTCTGATACGGTTACGCCGCATGTGTTCAAGAGCCCGATCCGCGACAGACTGGCCCAGGTTGACGTCAAAGAGTGGCGGGACAGTAACGACGCGCTACTCCGGCCGTCGC
The DNA here is from genome assembly GCA_020466075.1 of Colletotrichum coccodes. Classification (NCBI taxonomy): domain Eukaryota; kingdom Fungi; phylum Ascomycota; class Sordariomycetes; order Glomerellales; family Glomerellaceae; genus Colletotrichum; species Colletotrichum coccodes. Next base: position 10,634 of record JAIMZG010001338.1, read on the forward strand.
TACTTAAGATCGCCAAATTCGAGGAGTTCATGTCCTTGGGGCCCGAAACGACCGGCATACGGGCAAAAGACATCGAGATATACCTAGGAGCTCTCGACGCGCTCAGGTCCTGGATAACGTCGCTTCCCGGTCGGCCTAGGATATGGAAGCATTTCATCATATGGCCTTCATTGGTGTCGGAGCAGTACCTCTCCCTTTTACGGGCGAAGGAGCCAGTCTCGCTTATGCTGTTCGTCCTCTGGATCGAGGTCATGTTCCTCGCGCCCCCGAGATGGTATCTGATGCCCTGGTACGACCGCGGACACGGACGCGCCTTGCAGGAACTATCCCAGCAGGCTAGCACCCCCGCCCATCATTTCTGGGAGACGCTGGCCGATGATAGCCAGTCCGATACCAATACAGACGAGTCAGAAGCAAGCGAGGGGTGCCCGAAAACGCCGCCAGATATTCGGGCCGAGGAAAGAGGCCGCCGAAGCGGCATCTTGCTCTTGTCTACCGGAGAAGAGTTCGGGCACGAGAAGGGCTACGGCGGAACCCCGTTCTTTGGGCCACCGGGGACGGCTCAAAGAGCGAAGTGAGGGAGACACATTTACATGCTAGATGTGCTCTGATGCAAGGGAGACTTACGTCAGTAGTAGTGTCGCGAGGTAGGAGTACCGGACCACGCGTGCACTTGTTGTTAGGAAAAGGCGGCAAGGGGATGGCTTTTCCTCGGACAGGAGACGAAATCTTGGATCGTGAAGGCAACATCGGATGATGATGGCCAGGACCTATCGACTCAGGGCCGCTCTTCTTCTAGTCAATCATGTCGCCATCAATAGCTTCAAAACCGGCACTATGGAAATCACATCATAACATAATGCTGGCAGCGGTCGGAGCCGATGGCAGTGTCACCAGATTGAGTCCGGCCCTGTCGACTCACACGCGCTCCCGTTTGAGCACGTGTAGCTAAATACGGCATTAGCAAATGATTGGGGCTTCTTTAGTCGGTCTCTGTGGTCAACTTCTCGTAACCCTGGCAATGCTCTGAATTATCGAAAACCAACATTGTGCAAGAGTTCAGTGCTCACATGGCCGTGTCAAATATGGGGTTCAAACTGTCGTATATCATACTGACGGCCTTCGTCCCATCACAATCATATTATGAACGTTATTTCACATGGCAGGTCTACGAAGCAATCAGCGCCCGCTACATGTAGACCCCACGCAGGTTGCAGCGGTCGATCGAATCAGCTCCAACCAATCTGGTTCCAGCGCTTGAGCGCGGCCACCTCTCGCAAGCCGGACGAGGGAGAGAAGGGCAGAAGTCCGTCAGTGATCCATACCAAGAGAGTTTTTGATTCGCCGGGGCGCTGCAGAAACCTTACGGTTTCGACGGATTGGTGTCAATGTGTCACCCAATGACAGACATGCCAACGGCGTCCGGGTGCGCGAATTTCGGCTCCCCGTCACCGTCAAGACGGCAGAGGCCCTTATACAGCAACTCCGCGTGGGGAAAGGCGCCGTTTGGCTGTCTTCTGGCTGCTGTGCCGCTGTGGAGAGCGGCATGCAGGCGGGAGGTTTCGTTCGGCCTCGGCGGGGTGGGAGAAACCTTCACGTGTCTTGTGCCGGCACAGCTGGGCAAGGGTGATACAGCTCGAATGCTGTCCGACGAAGAGAATCATGTGAAATGTGGCACAAGTTTGGACACTCTTTCACTTGTTTCGTTGGGGAAAATGAGCTGTTCAATTCATAGCAATTCGTCGGTCGGCGGAAGTCCACGGCGCGGGACATGTCCTCCGGCGGGGTAAGGAAGCGATCCCGGCCGTCAGGGAGGCGGGTGACATCGGCTCTCGGCAACGACTCCGCGTGCGTATCTAACTTCTAACCTCGCAGGATTGGCCCCCACCAGCCCTCTTGTCATCCCGCGGTGATCTTCGAGGCGAGACGCGAGGTGCATCTTTGGGGTTGCGGTTGCATAACGACGTGGCCCAACCCGCCCAATGGGCAGCCGAGAAGCGGCGACGAGACTCGAGATTGCCCGACTATGATGTTTCCATACCCCGCAGGCGATAATGGAAGGTTTGGCGTTGCGTTGCCCTTATCAAACAGCTATTTAACCCGACGGTATCCCCCCTTCGTTGACCTGACGATCGACGTGACATTTGCAACCAACACTACCCGACCGACATCAGCAAATACACAAACAGTAGGCCCTGACCCCGTTTGATAGGACGTATACAGACTGACACTCCCACAGGAGGCTTCACTCAAGCCAGGCGTTTTCAGAGTATGTGACACTCTTGAGCAATGCATGAGCCGGTGCCCGCCCGACGCCGACGTCGCTGCCATCACACTCTCCCATGGTGACCAGCGGCTGACGCGGACGGCGGGCTGAGATTATACGGCCTTGAACTTGATCTGGGTAATACCAGCGAAAGGATCATGCAACCTAACACAAGCAGATACATCCTTCGAGACAAACCTTGAACACGGAACAAGCGACGCAATGGCTCCCCCCACCGCCATCTCCCCCGTGAGCGACTACGCCGTGCCTTACACGGCCGGCAAGACCACCAAGCCCGCCGCGGAGCACGCCGTCGCCACAAAGGTGGACGAGCTCCTCGGCAAATGGGACAGCTTCACCTTCGCCCCCATCCGCGAGAGCCAGGTCTCGCGCGCCATGACGCGGCGCTACTTCGCCGACCTCGACACCTACGCCGAGTCGGACATCGTCATCGTCGGCGCGGGCTCGTGCGGCCTCAGCACCGCCTACGTCCTCGCAAAGACCCGGCCCGACCTCAAGATCGCCATCGTCGAGGCCGGCGTCGCGCCCGGCGGCGGCGCGTGGTTGGGCGGGCAGCTCTTCTCCGCCATGGTCATGCGTAAGCCGGCCGAGGTGTTTCTCGACGAGATCGGCGTGCCCTACGAGGACGAGGGCGACTTCGTCGTCGTGAAGCACGCCGCGCTCTTCACCTCCACGGTGCTGAGCAAGGTGCTGCAGTTCCCCAACGTGAAGCTGTTCAACGCCACGGCCGTGGAGGACCTGATCACGCGCAAGACCGAGGACGGCGCGCTGAGGGTCGCGGGCGTGGTGACCAACTGGACGCTGGTGTCGATGCACCACGACGACCAGTCGTGCATGGACCCCAACACCATCAACGCGCCGCTCGTCATCTCCACGACGGGCCACGACGGCCCGTTCGGCGCCTTCTCCGTCAAGAGGCTCGTGAGCATGAAGCAGATTGAGCAGCTGGGCGGTATGCGGGGCCTGGACATGCAGGCCGCCGAGGACGCCATCGTCAAGGGGACGAGGGAGATCGTTCCCGGTTTGATCGTGGGCGGCATGGAGTTGTCCGAGGTGGACGGCGCCAACCGTATGGGTAAGTCGGCCAAAGCCCCCCCCCCCCCGGGCCCCCGGGCGAACCTTCAACAAGATGTGGTGCTGACGCGGTAGATAGGCCCGACTTTCGGTGCCATGGCCCTCTCGGGAGTCAAGGCTGCCGAGGAGGCGTTGGCCGTCATTGACGCTCGCAAGAAGGAGAACGACCTCTGATTGCGCGCGACTTGGATTCTGTCGTTTACCATGTTTTTCCTTGACCGAGATACGTGTTTTAAAAGGTCGCTCTTTCAGGTAGGTCTTCGGGTGATGTGGATACGAGATTGGATACTGCTGTCAGGGTTTGAGAGAAATAGCAAGGATACCTGAGCACAATCACTCATTTAGCACACGTTTCTCGCGATGAAAAACTCGACTGCACGTCGTGATGTGGCGCTGGGGCCATCAAGAGAGTTGTCCGTGTGCGAGCCGTATTTTTTCCAAAGCTTGTATTCAAGCGACGCATGTAACCGCGTTCATTACATCCCTCTATCAACTCCAGAGGTCTCTCCACATCTCCTTGAAGCCGTAATGGGGAGTTCTCGAGTCGTAAATCTTGGCCGACTTGCCCTCCTTGGCGAAGCGGTCAAAGACTGTTGTAGGGCCCGCCCCGACCGAATCAAACAACGACTTCGCCGGTCTCGTCGCCCTCTCCCTGATGGTTTCCGCCACGAGCGGTGCGACGTCGGCGTAGCAAGCCGCGAGTTCGCGCTCGAGAGAAAAATACGGCTTCTTGGCGAGCTCCGGCGCCATGAGGTTGTAAGACCGCGTGATGGCGTTGAGGTTCTCAACGGCAAGCGTCATGTACGAGCGTTCGGTCGCCAACCAGTCCGAGTCTCGGAAGGGCTGGACAGGCGGCCTGGAGGCTTGCGGGGCAGCCGATTCCGGAGCGGCTTCCAGAGCGTCGGCGGCTTCCGCCGCTTGTTGGCGCATCCTCAACATCACGGGATCGTCCGTCGTGCTGGTGGACACGGAGATGCTGTCGCTGTTCCTCTTGCGCGGGTTGTGCCTCTCCTCTGCTCGAGCATAGTCCTCGGCCCGCAGCATCTGCTCCTCCAAGCTGCCGCCTCTCGAGGAGATCATTCTTGCCACGTGCCTCCTCCAGTCGTTCCGCATCCGCGCTCTGAACACACCGGCGGCCTTTGCCAGCTCTTGCTGCTTCTCGATCCACGGGGGGACGATCTCTTGCCTCTTGATCATCTTGTTCATGATGTACTCGGTCGTGTCGATAAAGGGGTTGTCCGCCCTCGTGTCTCGCTCGACTCCCTTGCCGCGGGGTATGTTCTTGAACTGTCCACGGGCGATGGCGTCCTCGATCCTTTCGTTGGCCAACGACTCGAGTCCGGATATTGTGTTGGGCACTGCTCGAGCCGCCGCGGCGAACCTGTCGCGGAACTCCTGCCTCATCTCCTCGCGCTCCTTCTCGCTCAGTCCATTCCCCTCCTTCAATCCCATCCCGGCGTACGTCGACGCTCGTTCGCGCGCGTCGGCGGCGCGCTGGCCATGGTTCACCTTGGTCTCCTTTCGTAAACGCATATCGACGGGCGGAATCTGGAATTTGCCCCGCATCTCGGGCCTGAGTGGCTTCTTCGCGTCGTCGAGCATCCGCAGGACCGTGTCCGACTGCGACTCTTCGCCCGTCCAAGGCTGCGCGGTGGCCATTGACCTTGTGCCTTCGCCTGCCGCACTGGACATGGAGGCCTCGGCGAACGCAGAGGCGTACTTGGATCGGAACTGTGCCGTCTGGACCTTGTCGAGGAGCCTCTCCTTCAGCTCTTCGGAGAACCCGGCGTCTTCCACGGCTCGGCGCCCGGCGCGACCGCCCGTCAAGAGAGCTTCTTCGGTGGCTTCCTCTAGCCTGCGCGACATGGCGCCCTTTTCTTGCTGCGGTGCATCATGGTTTTTGTCGGACTTGGAAGCTTCGGCAGCTTCGGACGGTCGGTCGGAGGAGTAGAATCGGTTGGTTGTGTGTATTCGGGTATCGATGCGCCCGTTCGACCGCAGACAGCGGCCGCATATAAAAGATGTTCTTGCAAGCTTAGTCGCCATATTTGAGATGCCAGGCTTCCGTCGACGTTGGTGAGCTGAGCATGGCTGAAAGAGGCGAGGTTGTATCACGGAATGCGCGACGAGCTTCGTGATGTCAACGAAGGGAAGAGAGTGGCAATTGACGGGATTAAGCTCATGAGCACAGGCCAATCGCCGAGGTTCCTGTATCTCCACTTTTGCCCCCGAGACACCGGCGCGGACCGATACCGAGGGTCCGCTTTTGTTCGGAAAGCAGCGCTTGGGTTGATATTGTGCCGGTGAACGAGAATACGCATCTCCAGAGTTTCTGGGATTTCGTCCATCCACTTTGGCATATGTGGGCTGCCTCACGTAGAGTTTGCAAGCTCTGGCGTCCTGAATTAGCCGAGCAAGCCAATTCCCTTGCTCAAGTTCACTACAGTGTAACTACAACTGAGAAGGGACGAGGATCCTTGACACCGTAAGATGTAAACTCATTTTGCGAGAGAGAAACTCCGTGGTCTTCTTCGATTCGTCAGGGGGCAGCTTGTGACATACACATATTACGCCGTCAAATCGACCAAAACCCTGTCCATCTCATCATTGAAGGAGCCAAAATACTCCTGCCTCTTGTTCTCAAAGGCTTCAAACATGGGCTTAGCTGTTCCTACAGGAATTTGTCCCTCTCCAGCTAGCCACCTCTGGTAGACCGCGTTTGCGAACTCGTCCACCGGCATACCGATCGCGTGACCGTTCTTCAAGTCTGGCTGGTTGTTCGCATCGTGCAACTCGGTCTGCACAGCCGGATGGTAGACCTCGACGATCTTGACGTTCGAGGAAGCATCCTTCAACTGGGCTCCGAGGGCGAGGATGAAGCTGTGCATGGCCGCCTTGGAGCCACTGTAGTTGGGGCGGCGCTTCATTGGAGTTAGACCAAGCTGGGAGGTGGTGTACAGCAAAGCCGTCTGCTTGCTCTGCCTCGAAAGGTGGGGCAGGAAAGCTTTGGTGAGGTGAACATGTGAGAGGTAATTTGACAAGAGCTCGTCATGGATCGTGTTCAAGTCCACAGTCTTGGCCTTGGTGAAATTGACACCTCGTTGCATGCCGGTGTTTAGAAAGACGCAGTCGGGTTCGGGATGGGCGTTAATGATGGACGCAGCAAACTAGGGGATTTTTCGATATCATGAGCCTTGTCCGAAGCTGAGGTGATTAGAAATAGACTAGACTCACCGATTTGAGCTCCAAAATATCAACGACAGCAGCAGCAGCCTTGCCTGTTCCATGTGTGGCAACGAACTTGTCAAGGTTTTCCTTCCGTCTGCCAGCAGCGATGACAAAAGTGCCATTCTCAACGAGTTTGTCGGCCAAAGCCGCTCCTATTCCAGAAGTCGCTCCAACGAACAGCACCTTGTTGTACGGCAAGGACATGGTGAATGACTGAGCACAGAAGTGGGTAAATGTAAAGTGTGGTCTTCGTTGTGTACGGTGATTGTATGCACGGAGAAGACTGTCGAACAACTTTAAACGATCGTGTTGTTTCTCAAGATCGTTCGTATCGTCATGGCTGGGCAGTTGCAGCCTCTTTTAACTGTGTTACATTCTAGATAACACTCCCTCGGTGCTTACCATTCTCTGTATCGCAATCGCCGACCAGTCGCTTCTATAATCTTTACAATCGACCTTGATTTATCAGCATGAGAGGATTTTGGAGGGAGAAACTTTGACTAGGGACCCTTCTGAGGGAAGTCTGGCCTGATCGTATTGACGGATCGGTCTGCTTGTGGTGTGGACTATTCCGATCCACTCTCCAAAGTCGTAGGTTTCCTCTAATGGCAGCTTCTGGCTCCAAAGCTCGCACTGCCCCCACGTCGCTAGGGCATAGCAAGCCTTGAAAAGAATCATCAGGTTCAAGCTCTCGGCTCGCCACGTCACTTCCTTGTTACTACAAATTTTTCATATTGTTTTGTTTTTCAAACAATAGCCACGGCAGTTCTCCATCTGGTCTTTGCCTCAATCAAGTCGGCTGTGGCTTTAGATTTGTGGTCCGATAACCTCGGAGCAAATCTAGCTCAACTTATTCATTCGCTTGAAAGGGAGAAATGAAATTAGCATACGGGGAAGTTTACGTTTAACATTCATTGAATTAATGGCTCAATCCACAATGATGCTAGCCATTGCTTGCTCTTACATAATCTTCTAGCCCATGGTCGTCCTTCAAGCACTCTTACTTGCGGTTACGTCGGCATCTGCCTTTCTCCATTTTTAACTGAGATACTGTTTCCCAGAGCTTTAGAACCCATGAAGTAGCGAGTCATCACTGCTGACAAGATTGGTTGTAACGTCTCAGGTTGTTGAGCCGTGGCCTAAATTGCATGCAGTCAGCCTACGTTACATATCTGTGGAAGTCTACACCATAAACTATGACGACTGCGGCTTTGGTTCAGTAAGTTTCAGTTTAATCTGTATTCATTTGGCGATCTTTCCTGTTCGAGTCTTGGAAACGGGAGCTTCAGCCGACGTTGAAGCCATCCGGAGTTATCACCCCTTGTTCGAATCGAACTGAGGGATAACTGAATGTTTTCGTATTTGACTTTTCTATCACTTGGCTCCAGAGATATTCACTGTGGATATTCAAGGTCCATGCGGAAGCACCATTTATCCAGTAGCTTTGATCGGCCACTGCAAGCTGGCCATCATTCTATCAGACCGGGAATCTTTTCGTTTCAAGTGAAATTCTATCCATTCGAACAAATGCAAAAACCGAGCAGATATGGCCTTGGAGTCTTTTGGAAGCCGGAAAACTAGCTTGAGCGACAGGATCCTAATTCACCCACAGTTGATGATAGGTATTCTAGCATGCAGCGTTACGAAAAGGCCGGGAGAATGTCCCGAAAGCATCCAATACAAGAATTTGTTCGACCTCCTCATACTTAAGAACCCCTAACTGAGCCTCTGGAACCTTTCATCAGGATTCAACTTTGAGATTGAGAGACGCTAGTGAGTTACCACTTACCCTCGAGTGAAAGGTCGACACTTTGCATGTCAGTATCTTTGATTAGCACAGGTCGCGCAGCGTTAAACGGAAGTCTGATGCTCTATACTATTGACTCTGGCTTTTCCACCGATTTGCCGCCACGCAATACCTTTCTATTTTAGACTCTGGCATTTAGGTACTCTGCTATAGGAGCTACACCAGCTAAAGAATTGTAGTTGATAACTGATCTCCTCGGGGAAGGAGTATAGTGTCAGGTAGGCAGTATGGTATCATTTGGGAACTCCTACGAACATGCTGAGGTTCCTTCACGTTCTTTTCGTGATATGACCATGTCGTTGAGGCAAGTTTATGCTCATACGCTCGGATATGATAGATTTCTTGTGGACAGTATACCAGTGCACCTGTAACCGCTATTATTGTGACTCCGAATAGCCATTAATTTTACCATGTGCTGCTTTTCCCCCCCACAGTTAGTAAGGCCCTGTCGGAAGTAATTGAACACTTAACCACTTTGACATTATGAGTGGGGTGCCGTGACGTCTTGGCAATTACAATTTCTCTATGTCATGATGATCTGAAATAAAAACGACCCCGCGCTCGACGACTTAACCTCTGGTTCCCTTGTTGCTATGGCTTATGAAACGCTTCATTCCAATTGGATATGAATTGATTAAAGATTCTCGTTAATAGACTGTCAAGCCGATGACAAAACCATGACATGGCATTGAAGGTGAGACTGAACTCATGATGACAGTGAAGCTCAGAAATAATAATTATCTTGCTTGTGAGTGGTTCACGCGTCGCCCATCGAAAATCACATTTCACATGGTGCTCGAGCAGCGGACCAAAACCTCCGCTCATGCACTGCGTCTCTTGTCACCTCCAACGAACCCATGCCCCTTGGTATAAGTGAGGAGCACCACGCAAACGTTTTATTTTTCTTGGGACTATGCCCTTGTCTTTCTAAATATTAGAGAGTGGACCTGCAAGTGATCAGCTGGATGCTAGACAATTCTACGATGGATATCAACACGAACCAGGTCGACCCCCTTCAGCATCCGCTGAGAGCCACTGCTATGGCAATTGGCTCTCAGGTACAGGGTGAACGCCGTGGACCTCGTATGAGCCATATGCAGAGCGCGAACGAGGGACCCGCAGACATCATTGGCAAGGTGTCCGGGGCAGTGCCTGGCGGCAAGCGAGAAGACGATGGTGCATACTTCACCAACAACGAAGGAATCCCCTTCCCTGATCCGTAAGTAACGGTGGATTTCAGGACTGATGCGATACTGAAACAATGCCTTTAGTGCGCATAGCAAGACCATTGGCGGTATTCCTGTCGCAAGTGATGTGTTCCTCTTTCAGTGAGTATTCATTCGAAATTGTGACTCTGGGACCAAACGTCCTGATGTCATTTAGGAAGCAGCAGCATTTCAACCGATCCAAGAACCTTGAACGTATGTTTTATCGAGCCTTTTCACTGCGCAGAACCTAACTATCCGTAGGTATGGTTCACCCGTGCGGATCCGGCGCGTTCGGCTACTTCGAGTGCACCAAGGACGTAGCCGATTTGACCGTAGGACCCCCTGAAGCAGGATAGGACGCCTTACGCGAACCCATTGAACTGACTTCGATACCAATCCAGAAAGCAGACTTTTTGTCATCGGTCGGCGAGAAGACGCCCGTATTTGTCCGCTTCTCTACCGTCACTTTGGGGCGAGAGTTTCCAGATGAGGCCCGCAACCCGCGCGGTTTCGCAATCAAGTTTTACACCATGGAAGGCAATTACGACATTGTGGGCTTGAACTTCGTGAGTAACTATTCTGTTTTGGGATGCCATCGAGGTCAAGCTAACTGATTCAGCCTGTGTTCTTCTGCCGAGATCCCATTCAAGGCCCGGACGTCATCCGCTCGCAGTATCGCAACCCGCAGAACTTCTTCTTTGACTGGGACGCTCTGTTCGACCTGCTTGCAAACACCCCCGAGTCCAACCATGCGGGTCTCATGTTCTTTAGTGACCACGGCACTCCGGTCGGTTGGCGATTCAACCATGGTTACGGTTGCCACACCTTCAAGTGGGTGAACAAGGATGGGAAGTTCGTCTACATCAAGTACCACTTCATCGCCAAGCATGGACAGAAGCAGTTCACCGATCCGGAAGCCGTTCGCATGTGCGGAGAGGACCCGGACTACTCAAAACGCGATCTCTGGGACGCCATCGAGAAAGGTGAAGAGATTGAATGGACTGCGCATGTGCAGGTCATGCAGCCTCAGGACGCAGACCCCGACGAGCTCGGGTTCGATCCCTTCGACGTCACCAAGGTGTGGCCCAGAGACAAGTTCCCCATGCAGGAGTTCGGCCGCTTGGTGCTCAACAAGAACCCGGAGAATTTCCACCGCGATGTCGAGCAGGCTGCTTTCTCGCCAGGCAGTATGGTGCCAGGCATCGAAGACTCTCCCGACCCGCTGCTGCAATTCCGCATGTTCTTCTACCGCGACGCCCAGTATCACCGGATCGGAGTCAACCTGCACCAGATCCCCGTCAACTGTCCTTTCATGGCCAAGTCGTACGCCTCCCTCAACTTCGACGGGCAGATGCGGACGGATGCCAACCATGCCGGCAACAAGCAATACGCGCCCAACAGCTTCGCGCACAAGTTCAGACCCGATGTAGCCGAGGCGCCATACGCCGTAAACGACAACATCGTCAGCAGGAAGAGCCATTATTGGCACGAGGGCAAGAAGAACGACTACGAGCAGGCGACGCGTCTGTGGACAAAGACCATGAACGAACAGCAGCGAAAGAATACGGCTTCGAACACGGCCAAGTACTTGAAGTTTGTCAAGCACTCTGAGATTCAGGTGAGTTGCTCTCGTTGATGTTACTATGTCGGAAGATGTTAACAACGTACAGCAAAAATATCTCGCGCAGCTGTACAACATCTCTCCGGACTATGCCCAAGGCGTCTATGACCTGTTACCGCAGCCGGCTTTCGAATATGACAAGGTGAAGGAACTTGCCGTGGACGCTCACCTCTGGTACAAGGAGAGGAAGTTCAGGCCGACTGAGGGGTCCAAGTTGTCGGGAATGCCGCCATCTTTTCCGGTGTACGGCGCCTAAGTGGGGACTACTAACAACTCTGCGATACAACAAATTCATCTCGTGTCGTAGAGATGTTTGGGACATCTGAGGTTGGACAGGAACGAGGACGGAAGCCATAGATTGTCAGAGATGGCACCAGTTGAATTGAAGAAGAAAATCTCAAAAGGTTCATCGCCACGTGAAGCGACCTGCCTAACCGCATACAACAATGTGCGAGCCGAGCATGTTTAGATTCTGACGATGTCATGCTTCGGCATATCGACAAACTAGCTGTTGTCACGATGGGCCGCAGGTTGCAATGGAGCGCGACTCAAAGCTTGTTTTTGATTGCAATGTATAACACCTCCGTCCTCGCCAACACCTCGCCATGCTCGTTCTCTATTTGTGCAGCGACAAAGTGTTTTCGACCTTCAACCTTGGCAATCCTGGACCTCACAAGAACCGTCCCCGGCGCTGGAACCGGCTTGTGGAAAGATGTGTTCAAGTATCCCGTTCTGAAGTCTTTGTTCGGCTCAGCTCCCGTCGGTCTCTGTGCAACAATGTGTATGCCCGTAACTTCATCCAAGACCAAGGCGACGACCCCTCCATGAGCCGTCTCCGGGAAGCCGATCACGCCATGGCTGAAGGTGATGAGCGAGCACAGCTCGTCGACTTTCCAATCGGGCGCTTGAGGCCGCAGGTGCAAGACCAGCCAAGCAGCAATGGTATCCGGCGTGTTGAGGGTCCCGCCAACGTACTGGTTCTCCCTTGTTGGGAGCACCGTTCTGTTCTGAGAGACTTGGACGACGTGGGACGGGGAGTCAAACTTTGCGAGAATTTCGGCGCACCAGGGAACGGCTGCGAAGTGCTTGTATTCAGGATGCGCCTTGACGCTGCTGGAAGTCATGACAGGCGAGTTGGGATGTCGTCGAGGAATTGCTTGCGAAGGTTTGACGGTCTAAATTATGATTGACAGGTGAGGGGGCTAGACCTCGGTCTCAAACTGTGGGTTCTAGTACAGTATCCGAGGCAAGTCTGAAAAGCAGGGGTCCATGGCGGTTATTGACCCAGCGCCTAATTACCACTCGCACTAGGTAAGAATCTGCCCATGAGAGACAAAATCAGACGACGACATACTAGTCCTGTGCTCGACATTGTAGGAACCGCAAACTCTACGGTTTGTCAGATATTGCATGAAGTAAACCCATGATGACAAACAGACGATTGGTTTTAAATTCGTCCTTGCGAAGGTTTCGGACTGTGAAGTTGCTGGCATCTGAGCGACGAATGACTCGATGTCTCTCATCGTGCAACACAGCGAATCTCGGTCTACAGCAAAGGAACGTGCGAATAGGAATCCTGGGATTTTTTTTATAGATAAATTCGATTATCCTGGGCTACGAAAACTTTAATTCGGCTAGTCCTGGCACACTATCGAATGGTGTCTAGAGTTTTGCACCTCTATCGGACGTCCGCTTGTGCTCCTCACGCCATGCGAGGTCACTAAGGATCTCCTCGCTCCCCCCGCCAATGACTTTCAGTCGCAAATCCCTCGAGATCTGCTCTGTCATGGTCACCCCCTTCTCGAACCCCATGCCGCCGTGAATCTGCTGGCTCTCCCTGACAGCTCGCTCGCTTATTCTGCCGCCTTGAATCTTGGCCAGTGCTATTCTGCTCGCGACGTCCTTCGTCTGCCAGCCGTGAACCTTGATATGGTATGCGATCTGCTCTAGCCACGCCCAGTGCCCTTCGATCTCGCGCGCAAGCGTTGTGAGCTTGTGTCGGATGATTTGGTGGGATGCCAGTGGCTTGCCGAAGGTTTCTCGGTCGTGCGCGTGCTGCAGAGCTTCCGCAAGACAAACGCGGGCCTGCCTGTTGCAGTCGACCGTGAGAATGAAGCGCTCCTTGTTGAAGTTCCGCATGATGATTGGGAACGCTCCGTTTTCTTCTCCTAGCAGATGGTCGACCGAGACCTTGACGTCTTCCAGAATGACCCACGAAGAACCGCCGGCGTTGTGACCGGAGTTGTGGATCTTTCTGATCGTGATGCCGGGCAGGTTCAGCGGCACAACCAGGAGCGAGATACCTCCCCGTCCCGCCTCGCCCATTCGGACGGCGGTAGTCATGTGTGTTGCCCACGGCGCGCCGGTGACCCATTTCTTACGGCCGTTGACGATATAGTGGGCTCCGTCAGAGGTCTTCTTTGCCGTCGCGCGGATGGCGCTCACGTCACTGCCGGCCGTTGGCTCCGTGATTGCAAGACAGAAGCTGGTTTCCCAAGTGAAGAGACCCGGAAGCCATCGCCTCTTTTGCTCCGCAGTGCCCGCGATGAAGACGGGGGGAGCGCCCACGTTCGAGGCACCCGCCAGTGCTAGGGGGACCCCGCTAGGCATACGGGCCATCTCGTCCATCAAGATCAGCTCGTGAAAGACATCGAGTTCGCCAAAGGGGATGCCAGCAATGCTCATCAGCTCCTTGGGCCGATACGCGCTGGGAACGTCAAGGAAGGCCAGTCCGGACTTGGCGAACTTCAGTCTGGCGGACAGAGGCGCTTCGCCGGCTGCCTCCCATTCCTGCGCATGGGGAAGCAGGTTGGTGTCGACGAAGTCGCGTACGTACGCCTGAAACCTGCGATGAGAGTCATTGTAGTAAGGGCTCTCGAGCGCATTGAACCAGGCTGGTTCGCCCCACCTATTGTCGGCCACCATTAGATGTCAACGCAGACGGACAAGAAGGGGGCGGGGTAGTACGGAGCGAGGCTGCCTGCCGCCGAGCCCATGCTGCTAGGGCGAACAAGCGCCGGGGCCTTGGCGGAATCGTCGGACATGCTGGAACTCGGTGTGTTTTTTAACTGGCTCTTTGCTGCGCAATCGCGGGGAAGAGGATACCGAAGGATGGAGATGTGGAAAGTGGAGGGGCACGAGTCTTTGGTCGCCGGATGATGGTTCTAGAGACTTCCGGGGGGCATTTCTTGATGGAAATACGCAGCAGAGGCGGTCGGAGCCCGGGAAGGCTCACCTCGAGGAACTCAAAAAGCAGTGGAAGATAGTAACGATAGGACGCTCCAGAGTTTGTCGATGCAGGAGCATGCCGCGTAAAGCCTTGTATCAGACTGTCCGTGTTCAATGCGACGACGTATCTGGCAAGCCCCGCGAGTCAAGAAGCGTACAATAATGACTAATCGGTCAACTACCGCGCAGCTACGCGTGTACCAGGGGGGCTTTGGCCAGTTCGTCCGGTTCGACATGGGCTATTGCAGTCTCGGCCCACAAGACAACGCGCGGGTCCTAGTTGGGTCCGACGATTACCCCAGTTAACACCACATGCCTAACTTGGCTGGTGACCTGTGCATTCTGACGAGAGAGAAAAGAAAGCTTATTTGAGTGTATGTTCTAGTTTCCTCGAGGGGTAAAGCCTAACAGCACGTTTTGGCCCCCTCTACGTGAGACAGCCTGGAAGCCAGGGTGAACGACTACGTGTGCCCGTCATCCGAATTACGACTCGATGAGCGCTACATACTGTCGTTGGGTCCAGAACTCGAACCATCTTGAGAGACGGTGGTTACAGTGTGGTCGATCTGAGGTCCAGCACCTCGGCAACCTTCCCACTCCTTGGGTTGACAGCAAGCTCCTGCATGCTAATAAACTTGACCTGCAGCGGGTTGATGAGGCCCTTCCCGACGTGCTCTCGCAACATCGGCCGCACTAAGTCCAGCTCTTCTCTAAGCCCCGCCCGCAGCTCCGAACTCTCCTCCTCCGTACTCGGGACGAATGCGACGTTCAGTGTCAAGAGATCCTTTCTGTCTTCTCTCGTAACGACGGCTTGCAGTCTGCCCACCGGCCGGTCGCCAAGGACCGACGACACGACTCTCCTAAGGTCCACAAAGTCGATCGAAACGGGGCCGAGGCGGATGGCCGTGCGGTCCCTGTCGAGAACGCGGAAAAGCCCCAGTGCTGGATCGACCCAGGTGGCCCGATCTCCGGATGGGTAGCGGATAATGGGCATCAGTCGGCGTTCCAGGTTAGTCGCGACTAGGCTCCCCGCCTCGCCTGGCGTGGTCGTGACCGCGCCCTCTTCGTTGATGATTTCCACAATCATGTTGGGGTCGTTGACTTGGTGTAGGCGGGGGTCGTTGGTGTAGTGTTCCGCCTTTGGCGGCAAGCCGATGATTCCGCAGTCCATCGAGCCGTACACCACTGACCTGATGGTTGCGTTCGGGAACGCCGCCTTTAGCAGTCCGGCTTGATCGTCGTAGAAAGCTTCCCCGGAGAATAGGAGCAACCGCACGTATGGGTGCGTCTTGCCGGCTTTGAGGATGCGTTCGGATAGTTGCGACATGGTTGTGACTGTAGCGAGAACGACGGTGGCCTCAAACTCGACGATCTGCCTCTCCATGGATTCCAGGGTGACATGTCCAGCGACCGGAAGCTGGATGGCTCCGCTCGGAAGGTGGTACACAGAGAGGATGTGCAACAAAAAGCTTCCGTATAAGTCGCCGGCGTAAAAGAGGTTGGCGACCATGTCTCCTTCGCCAACACCACAGCGAGACAGGCACTCGGCCAGTTGAATAGAGAGGCCATGCAGTTCCTTTTGATTGTAGAATGATACTTTTGGATGCGTGGTTGTCCCTGACGATGAGAGTGTCAGCCGATTATCGTGTCATCACGGAGGGAGACTCACCTCCCGTCTTGAACACAATGCCGTCTTTTTGCTTGGAGGTTATCACCTGGCTGTTGAGGCAAGTGTTCGCTTCCCAAAACGACTCATGCTTGACAACAGGTAAATCTCCCAAGGTGACTGCATCGCTTTTCCGGGCCCAGCAAGACTCCCAGGTGCTGGCATAATAAGTGGAGTTCTGTCTCACAAACTCGATCAAGTCTGCAAGACTCCCGGAGTTGATTCCGTTCTGCTCACGAATAGTCATTTCGTCGTCGAGTTGACAGAGTTCCGGGTAACGAAGATTCGACTTCAACTGTCAGAATCAAAGAGATGGAGAGAATTTACGGTCCAGGGCAAAGCACACGAGCACACCAACACTGCCTCCTCTTTTCTAGATATCGAACAGATGGCACCAGTCGACTTCTCCCGAATGGAGCACTGCTTCGGCCATCTTTGGGAGTCCGCGGTCGTGTGACCCTCGTATGTCGCATAGTATACGGATAGAGTTCACACAAGGTTGCAGGAAGTTGTCATGGCTGTCATAGGGGCATTAGTTGCTACAAGAGACAAGCTCAGTTGTACGAGGAAGCAAAAGAAGGGTTGCCCTAGAAGTTTGAGCATTGCAGCTCCAATTCATTTCGAGAACCCACATCGAAGCGGTTTAAGCTTTTGTCCGCATCGGGTCAACAGCGCTCGGAAACGCGCGGAGCATGTGCGCCGAGGGTGCCGTTAACATTGTCCTCGTATTTCTGTTTCGCCTCGGCCATGATAGCAATCGATGTTGGTAGATGGTGGCTGATGGTGCCAGCATCATCGCCGGGTCGATGCATGTGGGGGTCGAGGTAGGTGGGTCTGGCACATGTTAACGAACTCAATTGCATGTGTCCCTCACCGCCTTCCCTCCGCCCTCTCCCCCTTCCCGTAAAGCCCCGAAATGGATCACCATGTTGCCGCACGGACCCGTGTTTTGGACAGTTGGGGGCGTTCGGTTTGGGGTTTTTGAGTGATGATGGGGGTTGGAGAAGCTAAGGTGGTTCCGGAGCTTCTGGCCAATCAAGATTGTCCAAATGGCCCTTTGTCAACAAAGGGGCTTTCAGGGTCCTCTGTTATCCAGCATCCAGCACCGACTCGGAAGCGACATTAAACGAGATTCAAGCTCAAACACAAGGTGAGGTGGGTGTTATTTCCGGATCCGTCTCAGAGAACCAGGGGCAAAAGTGTTGGGGTTGAGAATCATTCTGTGGGTTTTCCAAGCCTTTTTGTTATCCGCACGTGGAACCGGACCCTTGGAATTCTTCCATGGCTATGCCACAGTTGGTTTAGCTCCGTTTAAGCGACGAAGCCTCTTCTGGGACACCCTGTCAGTCCCGCCGCAAGACAGATCCGCGTTTCTCAACATTAGCTCTTGATATCGCTCACCACCCGAGATTGCTGGCTGCCTCTCCAGATGGTGTCGCCTCCTGGGCGAGATTGGATCAGACCTGGAGAGACACGCCTACAGAGGGGGCGGGAAACACTATTCATCGGTCGTTTTGTGTGAGTATGCGGTTGTCACTATCGAGTCATGGAACACGCTTCGGAAGGTCCTAGCCTGGAGGCTCTGTGTTGCTTTTGGTCAGGCCTCAGGGTTAGACCTGGTGGCGAGTCACGTCTCGAGGCGGACTCGAGCAATTCCAAACACTTGAACACTGTCAGTGTGAATTTTCCGCCCCTCTGCGCCCAATGTGCCAACGCCAATGCATGTGGGCAAGGCAAGTCGAGACTGGTTTGGACCCCTATTGCATGGATCTGGCCCACCTTTAATGCTGCTGCTGCTAAAAAAAAAAAGGGGGGGGGACAAGGAGACACGTCTCTCTCGATGGCGGTCTGTCACCCGTGTCCCCTTGCCTTAATCTTTGGCCCGCGCGAGATCTGAACCCTTTCGTTTCTCCCCTAACCTCGGGCAAGTGAGAAAATTTCAAACTTTCCTCCGTTCTCTCAGCGTCAGCTTCTTCCGGTTCATACCTCCTCCCCTCATCCCCATCTCCCGTGCCGGTTCCTGAGGAGATTTGATCCTTCCTCTCGTTCATCTCATATACTTTGAGAGCAATAAAGAAAGTAAATCTCACTCAGCTCGGGTTGCATAGTCCCGCCGGCAAACAATCGACAAACAGTCCACGAGCAATGGCGACACGTCAGCGTACCTCGACCGCCACCGTGGTCGAGAAGCCCCAGGTTAGTCGGCAGACGGCTTCCGATGCTGCGCCATCGATCGGTGATCGATATACTAATCCTCTGACAGAAGAGCAACGAGCCCGCGTTTCCTGACATCCAGACCATCAGGGACGCCATTCCGGCTCATTGCTTTGAGCCCTCGCTCGTGACCTCGTTCTACTATGTCTTCCGCGACCTCACCATGGTTGCCGGCCTCGTCTGGGCCGCGCTCACCTACATCCCCGCCATCCAGGACCCCATCTTCCGTTTCACGGCTTGGATGATCTACGGCTTCGTCCAGGGTCTCATCTGCACTGGTGTCTGGATCCTCGGCCACGAGTGCGGTCACGGTGCCTTCTCCAAGAACACCAAGCTCAACGACTGCGTCGGTTGGGTCCTTCACTCCTTCCTCCTGGTGCCCTATTTCTCTTGGAAGTTCTCTCACCACCGCCACCACCGCTTCACTGGCCACATGCAAAAGGACATGGCTTTCGTCCCTGCGACGCAGCCCAAGCCCTCCAGCAAGCCCTTGTTCGGCAGCATCGATCTCCATGAGCTCTTCGAGGATACGCCCATCGCCCAGCTCGTTAACCTGATCGTCCACCAGCTCTTCGGATGGCAGGCATACCTCTTCTTCAATGCCACCGCCGGCAAGGGTAGCTTGCAGTACGAAGTAAACGGTCTTGGTCGTTGGCTCGGCGTCAGCCACTTCGGCCCCACCAGCGCCGTTTTCCGTCCCAGTGAGGCCATCTTTATCGCCATCTCTGATATCGGTCTGGCCATCACCTTCTCCGCCCTGTACAAAGCCGCTCAGGTCCTCGACGTCTCCACCGTCATGCTCCTCTACGCCGTCCCCTACTTCTGGGTCCACCACTGGCTTGGTATGCAACCCCTCATCCGTGATCCTTGAAGCTCCTTTTTTGAGTTTCACATGCTTCGTATTTGCCCAGTTTACTGATCAATCCCTTAGTCGCCATCACCTACCTCCATCACAACCACCCCGAGGTCCCTCACTACACCGAGGAGGGATGGACCTTCGTCAAGGGTGCCCTTGCCACGGTTGACCGCGAGTTCGGTTTCATTGGCAAGCACCTGTTCCACGGCATCATTGAGAAGCACGTCGTTCACCACCTGTTCCCGTAAGTCCGCCGCCGCTCGCCGTAATGGCCGCTTGAATCAGTTGACTAATGGTTCTTAGTCGTATTCCCTTTTACAAGGCCGATGAGGCTACTGAGTCGATTAAGCCTCTTCTCGGTAACCTCTACCACCGCGACGACCGCAGCTTCTTGGGTCAGCTGTGGTCTGTCTTCGGCTCCCTCAAGTATGTGGAGCAGGACCCCAACTGCCAGGGTGCTATGAGATGGGCCAAATAGAGGGGGTCTGTTTAGACGTAGAAAGACATGCAGAGTCATAGATTTAGACTTTTCCAGACTCTTCACCGCAGAGTCGAGGTTTCATAGAGCGGAGCGCGTACTGAGTTCAAGACAGAGATAGACAAGCAATTTTAGACCACAAGGCTGGCCCAAACCGATAACTCAAAATGACCCTGCCACCTCCTTCCTTATGGGTCATAGCACCGCTGCCACACACAGCGGTCACACTGCTGGAGATCTCAACTTAGGGTTTCTGACTTGATAAATAATCGGCTCTACAACCCATTTTGGAGCTCTTTCCGCGTGGCAGCTTCCTACATGACAGATCGGAGCCCAAAAGTCCGACAGCAAGGGATATTTATGGGTCCGGATTAGTTAGAGTTCATGTCAAGATCCTGCGGCGGGTAATCTCTCCAACATCTCTGTCGGATAGTAAGTAGCGCTTTACAACGGTGTTGTGGATAAGTTTGGCCTCCGGTCATGTATCTGCGGTTGTAGATCCACAATCGAATCGACATCTGAACCGCCGAAGTGATGCGTTGTGTGTACGATCAACTCGGAGTGCCGCTGATGAGATGGTTGTGGCAGCACCGCTCTTTCTGTCCGTCAAGGGAGTAAAACATTTTCTTGGCACCGCAGTACTGAAGGGGGGTTAGCTGGAGGACGCAGGCTCAGAGAAACAATTGGCGCTTATACTGTCGTGTCCGCGTTTAGAACATGAATACCAGTATCCGTAGTCCTCGGCAGTCCAGGGCATCCCCGGAAGTCCCAATCGTTTGACATAATTTAATAGAGTTCCCCCGTCCCCAGACGGCGCATGAGACTTACACCAGCTTCACACATTGGCGATGCACCCTTAATGAGTCGTGTAATTGGCGACAGCTCCCTGGCCCATGCATAACCGCCAGCTCCGGTTTAGGTTAGCCTGCAACTTGGCCAAGTTGACTGACAGTCCGGGCTTAGGGGAATCGAATACTCTTCTAACGTCCCTCCGAGGGCAAGCGTGGCAATGGGAAGAATGAAAGCTGGCCGCGCCGGTACAAGTATTGATGGGCGTTTCCTCGTTTTCGTTGTTACGAGCATCTAGTCATTCATCATCCGTCCATCGTTTTTTTTTTTTCCATCCGGTTAAGCTGTTTACAGAGTTTAACAGGCCGTTGTCAAGATGGCATCGGCTTACATCCTCGCCGTCTACTTTTTGGTTGTTGTCTTTGCAGGACATCAGCTCAAGCAGAAAGCCAAGGCATTCAAGTCTCCTCTGAGAAATGTCCCTGGGCCTTGGTATGCCCCTTTAACTACACTGCACTTACAATATCTCTTTTCAACCGGTACCATTTGGAAGACGGTCGAGAAGAGCCATGAGAAGTATGGATCGATTGTCCGCCTTGGCCCCCGCCAGGTTTGGATTTCCGACAAGGAGGCCATGAAGGAGATCTTGGTGAAGACGGATCTTCCAAAAGTTGCCATGTACGCTGAAATTTCTCGAGATAAGTTCAGTCCTGGTTTGTTCGGCGAGATGTAAGTTTTCTGCCCATGGAACGGTGTAACGCCAACCTAATCTGATCCCTAAACAGCCGCCCAGATCCGCACAAGCGCCTCAAGCGTTTCCTGTCTCCTGCCTTCACTGTCAACTACATCGACAACCTGGAAACATTCTTCAAAACCACCGTCCGCGACCTGCTCAATAAGTACCAGACGAAAATCAATGAAGACCCTGTATACTATGCGAAGCAAGGTATCGAGGTTGACTTGATGGACGACCTCCACAATGTTGCTCTCGACATGTGAGTCAAGTCGAATACTGTTCAATACCCTAGGCAGCTGCTGATCATACAATACATAGTATGGGAGAGAGCTCGTTTGGAAAGGGATTTGGGCAGACCAACCCTGACAGCATGATCGAGGATGGCGTGGACGAGAGAATATGGAAGTCCATCCCCCGCTCAATCTTTGACGGCCTCAGCAAGCGTTACCAGGTACATTCAACGTCAAAGTTTTCCTCATTCCGTCGCTGACTTTGACGACAGACAGTCTACGTCAAGAAATTCCTCCGATCTCTTGGCATCGATATCCAGTTCGACTGGCCCGCGGAGATGATTACAGCCATTGACGCTGTTGTCCAACGACGCAAGCGCACCTCCGAAGTCGAACGCCGAGATCTGCTCCAGCACCTCATCGAAGAGGGCAAGAAGCCCGACACCGGCACCAGCATGTCTGCACGCGACATCGTGGATCAAATGGCCGAAATCCTCCTCGCCGGCTCCGAAACAACTTCCGGTACGATTGGCTGCTTGTTTCTCGAACTGGCTCGCAACCCCGATGTCCGAGCTAAGCTCCTGGCGTCTCTCCCATCCAAGGGGTTCAACGACGATATCGTAACTAGCAAGTCGGTCCGCAACGAGGCAGAATACGAGTATCTCGAGGCATGCATAAAGGAGAATCTGCGTATGCATCCCATCGCCTCGGAGATGGGTCGTCGGACCGGAAATCAATGGGTGAACCTGTGTGGCTACGATCTGCCGCCTCACACTGTTGTTTCGGCCTCATATCGCGATCTGCACCGCAACGAGAAACACTGGCCGCAGGCTGAGCGTTTCTGGCCTGAGAGGTGGCTTTCAGAGGACAAGCGAGAGGGCGCTCCTGCTCCAGAGTAGGTTATCCATCTCGATACACCCTTTGCTCGGTATTAATGAGTCGTGCAGCATGGACGCCTACTACCCATTCTCCGGAGGCAAGCACTCATGCATTGGCATCAAGTAAGTAGAGCCCCATCACAATCTGCCAGAAAACATATCCTAACATGGCTTTAGCTTTGCCTGGGCTGAAATGAGAATGGTCGCCGCCAATCTCCTCCAAAGATTCGACGTCCTCGAGGTCCCTGGCCAAGACATTGACTTCCGCCAGTACATAACAATGCAATTTGCGACTGGCCATTGGAAGGTCGTGCTGAAACCGAGAGACTGAGCACCGCTGAGCTTCAAAACGGAGAACAAAGCCAAAGGTACACTGCATGAGAATGATTTAGCGATAAAATCTCAACAACTACATTAGATTGTAGAGCATTTGCATTTCCGTCATTCTAAATAGAAGGAGGAGTTGATGGGGACGCGAAGCGAGGGACGCGAGGCGAAAACGAGAAACGAGAACGAGACGCTCGCGGCTTCTAGGCGCAAACTTTACAGACTGAGTTCGGCGGTCATTGATTGAAATAGAGTAGAACGAATACGAGCGAACTTTGAATGAGTGTTTTTCTTTTGTCCAAATGACGGATATGGGCTCATTGCATTCACTGTACGCACACTTAAAAGTTGACAGTGATGTGGATCACATCAACTATCTAACCGGATAGATAGATACGTTTGTCATCAAGCCGTCGAGCGCCGTGTTTGTCATTTGAAGGTTGACTTTCGTGGTGGCGAAACAGATTGCGAGATGACAAAATCAATGGCCAAGTCGATAAGCGACCCATGAATGCCACGTGCAGCACCAAATGCATATCCAGTCGCTATGACACATGAGACCCCTAGTGAGAACGACCGGACCAACCTACCGGTCTAGTGGGTGTCCGACGACGTGGAGGGAACCTAGCGATTCGGCGTACGTAAAAAGCTTAACTGCGGAAACCGACAAATTCCGCTGCCCGTACTATAATCGTGATGGGTCCCGAAGCAAGTCATCTAACGTGACCGTTTCAGTAATTCGCTTGCCCAGGCACAAGCAACCCAATAGATACGCTGGGGACCTAACGGACCAGAAAGCTTGTTCTCGCGTGGAGTCGCGGATACACACCGCGGATCCATATCGCGGATACGGTATTCACGTCGGAAGAAAAACCCATGCGCGCAGCTGGTTGACACGGGAAATCACCGGCTTGGCTATCCCGTGGTGTTTTAACGAAAGAGATCCACTTCGAATGGGTCTCAAGAACCGTGGGAATGTAGAGTTGCGCAGAAGTTGCATAGTGGCGCGCAAGTCCGCAAGTTGCGTGGATCACCAAAAAGATGACTTTAGTGGGGGCCATGAGATTTAAAGTTTAAGTTGATTGATACTATGTAAAGCATACACTGAGAGATAAACGAGTCAGTGCCGTCGCTACGAGTTTCGAGGCTGTCCATGCGGTCGCCTAGACGCCCCCGGGCACCCAAGGCCCTCACGCTCCGTGAAAGGGGCAGTGCTGCGATTGATGGAAGTATTGACAATTATGGGACCGAGTCAGCAAATACGCCAGGTCAGACCGTTTGTCTAACACAACGTTGCTTCGTGTCTTGCCACAGGCTCCATATCCCACCCCACGTGGGCGTGGATTGTGGGAACAATCACAAGTCTCCAATCCTGGCCCTTTGAAGCCTAGCTAACAGCCATCTGAGAAAGTTTGTTCCACGGCTTGGACTATCAGACATCAGATCCATATTTGTGCCTCAATGTCTGTTCCTTAGATGGCAGTCATGCCCGAGTCCTCGGAGAAGGCATCTGAATGCCCTGCAGTAGCCCTTCGTGATGTGAGGTGCCTGAACTCTCACGCCCCCATATTTGGCCCCGAAGCTTGCCCTTGCGCGTGCAGATCTAAAGCAAACCACTGAAGCGAGGATGGCTAGGGTCTAGCTACCGATGCCGACAAAGCAGCTCTTGGTGCAGCGGGGCGCGTCGTCCTCGGCCCACATCTGCCGGTTGGCGATACACTTGATGCAGTACGGAGAGGGAGGGAAAGTGCGCCCAACGCTTCTCTTTTTTCTTTTTTTGGTCTCGCCTTTCGAGCGGCTCATCAAGCTGACCGACGTCGCAAGCAAAACCAATTCTGTGCAGGCTAGCCAAGTGCCGGCAACAATACCTCAGTCGCGGCTTCCAGCTGGAAAACTATAAGAGGGGAGCTAAGCAGAAAATCACATCTAGAATCAATCCCGGATAGACTCAGGACCCCAAATGAAACGGGTGACCAGGGTTGGCATCCAAGGAGGTAATAACCCAATACATGCCGCTAAAAGAGGCCTATTGTCAACGTCTAGAATTTCGAGCATCCAAAGTCGTTTACAAAGATGCGCGCAAACGGTGGCAAGTTCTCAGCGTCGTAGATACGTTGGGTAAAGCAAAAAGACGAAGAAATTCGTCCCAAAGTAGTCATGACAATGCAGATATACTTTGAGAGTTGGGCTGGGTAGAGCAATACCAAACAGAGTTACAGGGACATAAAGCTGAGTCGTCGCGGCCCTCGGGATCCCAAAGCTCCCAGTCTCGCTGAATTCAGATGGAGTTCGAATTGACCGTGATTGTGAAATCTTGGTGTTGGAATAACGGGCAAAAGCAGGGCAATTGGGAATAGCCCGTTGCAGGCCCGCGGGAAGGGGAATGCCACCCAGCCACACTTGGCTGGGCACTTCCTACTTCCAC
>JAIMZG010001340.1:0-20927 GCA_020466075.1 Colletotrichum coccodes
CATAGAGAAAAGACAACATACAACAAATAGATCGTTTCAAGATGGACTCGTCGGAATTCCGCGCCGCCGCCCAAGAGGTCGTCGACGACAGTAAGTCTCTCATCTCATCCCAAACCACTCGACTGGCTCAACATCGCGAACTTCCCTCCGGCTAACATTCGCACTCAGTCACAAAATACTATGACACAATCGCCTCCCAGCCCAAGGTGCTCCCCTCCGTGACGCCGGGTTACCTCCGCCCCCTCCTCCCGCCCACAGCCCCCGAGGAGCCGGAACCGTGGCAGGCGATCCACGCCGACCTCCAATCCCACATCGTCCCGGGCATAACCCACTGGCAGTCACCCTCGTTCCACGCCTTCTTCCCCTGCTCCTCCTCCTACCCGGCCATGCTCGCCGAGCTCTACTCCAACGCCTTCAACGGCGCCCACTTCAACTGGATCTGCTCTCCCGCAGTCACCGAGCTCGAGACGATCGTCCTCGACTGGCTCGCCCGCCTCCTCTCCCTCCCGGAATGCTACCTCTCCACCGCGCCCACCCGCGGCGGCGGCGTCCTCCACGGCACCGCCTCCGAGGCCATCCTCACCGTCATGGTCGCCGCGCGCGACAAGTTCCTCCGCGACGCCACCGCCCACCTCCCAGCCGACTCCGAGGAAAAGGAAGAGGAGACCTGGCGCCTGCGCTCGAAGCTCGTCGCCCTTGGAAGCGAGATGGCCCACTCCTCCACCAAAAGGCCGCGCAGATCCTCGGCGTCCGCTTCGCCACCGTCCCGGCACCCGCCGAGACGGGCTACGCAATGTCCGGCCCCGCCCTCGCCTCTACCGTCGCGGCCCTCCGCGCCAAGGGGCTCGAACCGTTCTACCTCACCGCCACCCTGGGGACCACAGACACCTGCGCCATCGACGACTTCCCCGGCATCCGCGACGCGCTGGCCGCCGACGAACGGGACAGGATCTGGGTGCACGTGGACGCGGCGTACGCCGGCTCAGCGCTGATGCTGCCCGAGAACGCGCATCACACGGCGCCGTTCGCGGCCTTCCACTCCTTCAACGTGAACCCGCACAAGTGGATGCTCACAAACTTTGACTGCTCGGCCCTCTGGGTGCGCGACCGTGCGTGGCTGGTCGAGTCGCTGAGCATCAAACCGGCGTACCTGCGCAACCAGTTCTCCGAGGCCGGCTTGGTCACGGACTACCGCGACTGGCAGATCCCTCTCGGCAGGCGGTTCCGCAGCCTGAAGCTGTGGTTCGTACTGCGGGC
The DNA here is from genome assembly GCA_020466075.1 of Colletotrichum coccodes. NCBI lineage: Eukaryota > Fungi > Ascomycota > Sordariomycetes > Glomerellales > Glomerellaceae > Colletotrichum > Colletotrichum coccodes. The sequence continues at coordinate 1,258 of JAIMZG010001340.1, forward strand.
GTACGGCGCCAGCGGGATTCGGGCGCACCTGCGGCGAGGGATCGAGCTCGGGGAGAGGTTCGCAGAGATGGTGCGATCGCGGGGGGACCTGTTCGAGATTGTGACGGGGCCGAGGTTCGCGCTGGTGGTGTTTACGTGCAAGGGGTCCGATAGGGAGGAGAGTAACAAGGTGACGGAGGCGGTGTTGGAGGCGGTGAATGACGAGGGTGTGATTTACCTCACGCCGACGACATTGCATGGGACGTACGGCATCCGGATGTGTACTGGCAGCAGCCAGATTATCGAGGAGGAGCATGTCAAGAAGGCGTTTGACATCTTGGTCGCGGCGACTGAGAAGGCGCTGGTGGAGCGGAAGTAGATTTGGCGTTCGGTATGGGCGAATAGATAAATAGATCCGGCCATGGGCACACCGTCCACCCATCCCATGTGAAACCAGGAGGGTGCAGTGATAGAAATTTGTAATCTGTGAATTTTCGTAGCATGGATGGCCGAGACAAATAACTCCATTCTCCCTCGCTATTTGAACATTTTTGATTTGCTTTCCTATTTTTACTTTTCCTACAAAGTAGTCGTGTGATTGAATATATGTTGGTTTGGTGGTGCGAGGATGTCGAGTGATGTCTGAGGTTAAGTTCGAGATCTTTCATGTCAAGTACTGTGACAAGGCAGCGGGCGACAAGAGCAAATTGCCTGGATATAAACCTGAGTGCAACACAAAAATGTGCATTTGAATCTGTAGAGGTGAGACATCTGTTCGTAATGCAGTACATCAAGTTCTGGTTATGCCAATGCTCCGCCCCCCATCCGCCCTCGTGCAACTTCATACTCCAGGTCATATGATGAAGCAACACCGCGCTTGTTTTCGATTTTTTTTGATATGCAAACCCCCAACAGCGCTCGTAACTGTCCTCATAATGTCGTTCAAAGTCGTGAAGGCGTGATGTTGTGATGGGTGCCACCCCAATTGATGTCTCCAGCTTATTGTGTATCGTCGGCGTGACGCCCTCACCAGTTCGAGTAATTCCTCGGCCGCGAAGCTGGATTGCTCCGACTACGCTTATGCTCATCATCCCGCCGACCATACCCATAATCCCTCTCAAATTGATCGAGGGCACGATCATACTCTCGCTCGTCCCTTTCACGACCCTCCCTGACCCGCACCCTCGGCTCAGAAGGCTCGCTCTCCGGTGGGCCATAGTCCCTCACCGATTTAAACTCCCTCTCGTCCCAATCCCGATCATAATAATCCCCATCACTCCTGTCATCTCGGAAGCTCCTGTCGTCCCTGCCGTAGCCCCTGTCTCGATCCCGATCCCAGCCTGCCTGGCTCCGACTACTCCTCGGCGGGCGGGACCTCGACTGCCTCTGCCGCCGCCTCTCGTCTCGCCTCTCTTCTTCTTCGTGCTTCTCCTCCGTACGTCTTAGCGACTTGTCGATGCCGAAGACAACCGTGGCGCCGATGAGCCCGAGGGCGAGGGCCTGGCCCCAGTCGAAGCCACCGACTTCTTTCTCCATCTCCTTACGCATTCTGCGGCCCTCGGGTTCCGCCTTCCATGGTCGGGGGTCGGGAGGGAGAAGGTTGGCCGGCTTGACCATTTCATGTATTCGTTTCTCTGTTTGGGGGGTCCCTTTCTCGTTGATATCCGAGGGTTGGTTGAATTGGTTTGTTTGAGGTTTCCGTCTGAGAAGGCTCAAAGGTTGACGGTGTCGTCAAGGGCTTTATTATTAGTGTCCAAGGTAGACGCGGTCGGGCCTGCAAAATGCTGCGCCGCTTGGAAATATATATCCCAAAAGGATGCAAGGTGGCGTGCCCCCTCGTCCTGTGGAATCAGGACCGGGTTGAGACAGAATATGCAGGGGAGGGTCTTGACAGTGTTGCACATTCCGATGGCAATCGACTCTGACAGATATGGCAGGCAGACACCATTGAATTCGTTCCCCTAAGAGCCTCCCGTCTGCCCCTTCACCGCTGGCCGCCAGCATCTCCCCACTCTCCGCCCCGGCATCACGAGCTGGCATCTGATACCCATGATGTTCGCTGCTGGGTGTCTGGGGAGCTTCCCCATTGGATCAAAAGTCAAAGCTTGTCGTCACTGTGCGGCATGATGTCATGGGCTGGCCCAGAATCGACCCGCAGTCATCGCCAAGCCATTGACGTCAGGTCTCGATTTGGCCATAGCTCCAGCTCACTAGCTCCAACTCACTAGCTCCAACAAAACTGGCGGCATTAGCGGCCAATGCCGTTACACCGTCGGCTCAGCTTCCCTGCCCGAGAACCGAAGCCTCAAAAGCATCATGAAACCATCGGCTACTGGTACCCTCCAACTAGCCTAACCGTTGAGCTATCTTGGCCAAGTAAGATGTTTCAGTGTGCCCTCGGATCCTAACTGGATTCCTCGAGAAGCGGTCGGTCTTGTCGGCGCCAGGTGTAGGAAATAACGGAAGAGCTTTTCAAGGTACCTTGCAAGCCTGAGCACCATGACCTGAACAATGTAATTATGATATCTCATTCGGACGCGTGTCAACCGTGTCTAACTCTTGCGAGTCTACTAAATGCTTGCCCTCCTGGGGGCCATGGTCCTCCGCATCGCCTTCTTCGCCTCTGTTTCTTCCATGAAAGGCAACGCACCTTCATCTCTGAGATTCTGCAAAATTCCTGTCCGTATTTGTATCCCATCTGATACAACTCGTCGAATTTTCCAAAATCGAGTGTACCATAGTCGTCAATCGGAGGCCGCATGTAAAAGCAGCCAGGCATTGTCTTGGCCCGTTCCAGGGCGTCGACGCTAGACACATAGGCCAGTCTGGCCTGTATCTCTGCCAACGTCGGAGGGTTGGGCGTTCCCGAGAATGGATTCCACCTGTTCCAGAATGCCCACACTCCCGACAGCGAATCACCATACGCCTGTGGGGTGTCATCGTCGAGGGAGCCGACATCCACGGCGAAGATGGTGTCCACTCCCAGTCGCTTCATGTGCGAGACAGTCAAGTTGTCAATGTAACCACCATCCAACAGCATGCTGCCCTCGTCGCAGAGAGGCGGCAGTAAGCCAGCCAGAGACATGGATGCTCTGATGTACCTCCAGGCGTAGCCACTGGTGTGGTATTCGATCCGGCTCTTACTGATGTTCGTGGTGTTGCAGTAGTACTCGAGCCAAAAGTCTTCGATCTGGGTCTTGCCGAATGTCTTGAAGATGCCACGGTTGAACTCATGACCTGTGGTATACGAGGCTGTTGGATACGTCAGGTCCAGAGCGAAACGCCACATGCTGGCCATGCGGCCCGAGAACTTCTTGGCGAGACCGAAGATTGGAACAACGTCGGCATGGCGGGCATAGAGAGCACCGATAAAAGATCCGATTGACGTTCCGCCAACGACATCGATAGGGATGCCAGACTCTTCCATCGCTTGAATGATGCCAATCTGCGTGATGCCTCTGGCTCCACCACCACCAAGAACGAGCCCGACGGACTTGCCGCAAAGTCGTCTTGCCAGGCGATGAAAGTCGCCCTTGTATGGTGCATCCGGAGAGTAGAAAGGGCTGTGCCGCACTTTTCTCGACGTGTACTTCTGGATCTCCGCTTGAATAATCTGAACTCGTTCTTTCAGGGTGGTGCTGGTCCTCTTGGAGGGTGGATGCACAGGCATGATGTTTGGTCCGAGGGGCATTTGCACGTGGTAGTGCCCGCCGTTGATCCACATGCGGTTTCTCAACCAAGCTCTGGTCAACCCCGATTGGGAGTAACGCTCAGAATGAAGAAGGACGAGGAGTTTCCTCGCTGTTGACTTCATCCCGAGCATGAAGCGTTCGTACTCGCCAATCTCGGGAGAGCCCTCGGCAAGACCCACGAGAAGGATGCAATCAGCTTGCGTGATGCATGTCTGAGTCCAAGGGGAATTGACATTGGTATCTGGTCGATGGTCAGCACCGTTTCGTGTACCAGATTAATCAACAGAGGTATGAAGTTGGTATCCAATCAGGAAAAAATTAGAGTTAATGTTTGGCCTTCAGCGGGCTTTGCCTCGGGAAACAAGTTTTGTTCATCATAAACGGAACGGAGTTAGGAAAAGTACGAAAGTGGAAGAAGGCTTACCTGCAACGTAGACCACCAGCCCGTATTTCTCCTCCAGGTCGGCCAAGTATTGAGAAAGCTTGAGCTTGCCCATCTTATTGAAAGCATGCTTGCCGAGATGGTTGAGAATTGCGGACTGGTTCAGAGAGGTGGCACCATTTGCAGGGCCGACCTGAGCTAGAGCGTTCATCAACCGGTTGCCGAACTCCACCACAGGAACACCCGAGGTGACAGGCAAGATGGCAACGGTCCGCAGATTGAGAGACGAAGAGCCCTTGGTGATTGTGTTGGTGTTACCTGCCTCCTTAGAAAGAAGCTGCGAGGGGTCATCGACCAGGTTCCTCATGCGCGACGCAATGATCTTGGAAATCTTGATCGTGATGTTCGGGTGCTCTTGAGCAAGGCTATTGAACAGTGTGCGTGGGAACTTGACCAACTCAGTTTGCCGGATAGCGTGGAGCGTGCCAGGTCTGACAGACTCTGTCAAGACCTCCAGTTCGCCGACACTCTCGCCCTGACCGAACTCTGCCCGAACACTGACGCCGCCGTCTTTTCTATCCTGAACAAGACGCAACCGACCATTAAGGACGATGTGGATGGCCTCGCTCTCCTCGCCTTCATGAAAAAGCACTTGGCCAGCGTCAACCTGCTCCCAATCGAGAGCGAAGTCAATGTGCATGATAAGGCGTGGGAGCAGGCTGGTCAGCCGCTTCGCCATTGTGAGCAAGACGATGGGATAGCGATCGACGATCCGCTCAAGCGCCGAGCGTGGGAGGAATCCAACGTAGACATCCGTCTTGGCCACCACGTCGATGAATGATCGGTATGACGACACAGTGCCGACGTATCCCGCAAGACCGCCGGGCTTGATGAGTGACACACTGCGGCGATAGGGCTTCTTCTTCTTCGTGTCCATGTTGTCAGACGAAAATTCGGAAGAGCCATCCATCCCCGTGTAGTCCGTGTGCAAAGATGTTCGGCTCGAGGACTGCAAGATATCCGCTGAAGAGTCCTCCTTGGATGTACAGATGTCAAGGAATCCATCGACAACGTAGTAGAGACCAGGATTCCGCTCGCCTTGCTCGACCAGGACGGAGCCCTTGGGGAAAAAGACAATCTCAACGTCATCTTTCATGTCATTGGCAAGGATGTGGGCGTTTGGCGGTGTGTTCAAGGTTAACCCCCCGGATGTCATTGACTCAGTATCGCCGTCGCCAGAGGCATCGAACGGACCCATGAGACCGAATGCATTGTTGGCTAGACCGGGTCTTGATCGTCTTTGGTCGTAGGAAAAGAGCCGAGGAGAACCTTCGACAGACTCGGCTTCACGTGAGACGCTTCCATTGCTGCTGAGGCCGATGGCCTTGAACATGCATTCAAGAATCGACTGACGGAAGAGGTTGTCTTCGTCCAGCGACTCTCTACCATCGACTGACACACGAGAATGTCTTTCGGTAGTGAATGGATTAAACGAGCGCTGAGCAAGAGGACTTGTACCTTCGTGACGAAGAGCGTCGGCAACTTGGTCCAGGTGGACACTACTCGCGCCTGATGGTTGATGACCACCGTATCTAGCTGACTGGATATTGGCCAGAAGATCGCCCGGGCTTGGGGTATGCGTCGATGCTCTCTCCCTTGGTGGCGCGATCGTTGTAGCAACATGGGAGAATGATCTCTCTTTGGTAGCCATAGAGTGTATCATGGCGTCCTTCCGGAGAGTTGTTGTCGACTTGCGACGACGATGAGCATTGGCATTATGCAGCGCAATGCCCTTGCTCTCGGATTCGCCGCCAACTCTCTCCCGTTCCCGGTCGAACTTCTCCTTCAGGCGCTGTAAAGCATCACCTCGAAGCATGTTGGGTAGCTGACAGGTGGTGAAAGAAAGCATGTTTTTTTCAGCCTGTAACACCTCGCCGGTGAGTCCCAGGTAGTTGTAAGCCGTCGCCAACGTGACCCTTTGAAAGCGAGAGAGAATCACTTGAACGATATGGGAAGTTGCCTTGGGGTAGACCTTGGTCAAACGGCGGAATGCGCTGGCCGGGATGATAGCGATGGTCGTGTCGACCGTCGCTCTTGCGATGATATCTGGATGGGCTGAACCAGATGTTGCTCGGCTCTGAAGCGGAGGACGCTTGGGTTGACGAGCTCCCCCAGCGTTATCAAGAGAAATAGGCGGGATCCTTGTACTGCCGGGCAAGTTTGGTGTAGCAGCTCGTTTGGGAGGCTCCTCGATCCTCACGCCGGGCTTTTCTTCCGCACTCTCGGGGAATTCAGGCGTCGCCGGGAATGGGCTCACGGGGTCTGAAGGCATGCGGCGGAAGCCAGCATTGCGCGGAAATGGAGAGGTTCTCAGCCCAGCACTGCCCGATGCGGGTTCCGGGGTGTCGTCGTCTGTTGACCGAAGTCTGACGTCCTCTGTGAACAGGGACATGATGGAAAACAGAGATGACATCGGGGCTCCGTTGCGAACTTCGGTAAGAAGTTGGTACCTCTGCTGTCCCGCGGGCGACATGTCGTCCTCTTCTCCGGGGTAGGCAGAATCAGCGCCAAAGCTGTCGCAGGGGTCTGGATCCATAGCCCTGGCATTTCGGCCAGATTTGACAAAGATCTCCACAAGACCATCGACGACAATGCAAAATCCCTTCTCCTCTTCCAGGTTGAAGGTCTCACCAGCGATGAGCTTACGAGTTTGCATGCTCCGGGTCAGCTCGTGGAAGACTTGTCGCTCAAGGTAGCCAAAGATCTTGATGGCGCTGAGGAACTCGTCCAAATAACTCGATAGACCCGACTTCTTGCCCTCGTCATGTGTGTCGGGAAACAGATCAACGTCAGGCTCTTTTCTCTGTGGCTCCGGAGGGAGGCGAGAGTACATATTGAGAATGCGGTATCGCACGACCCAACTGACGGCGGATATCAAGGCGACCATGATAACCATTCTTTGCGCGCCAAGTTAGTAGAAGCAGAAAATAGCGAGGTGGAGCGGTACCTACAAGGTGGTAGCGTTCATCGTCACAGTCCAGCTTGTCGAAAACAGGGTGAAGAGGACGGTTGGAATCGTGATGGTAACGATCCGTATTGCCCAGTAAAGGATCGAGGAGATCAAAGAGAGAATGGCGAGGATTAACCGGCCAAACAAGCCCAACCAGCTGGACGATCCTTGAGCCGCGACGACCTCCTGCGCGCGCGTGAAAGCGGACGGCAGGGCCTCGGGAGAAGCGTTCATCGTTGCCGACAAGCTCTCTGACACCGCATGGACGGCACTCGAAATTCCGGACGACGACATGACTGCGGTGTTGTGGGATAGGATGGGCGTTGCAGCATAGTGCAAGAGCGGAAGAATGAAGACAGGTTACATGTTTGGAACGCGCGACCTTGGGGCTGACAGGGCGCGGGCAAGGGAGACAGGTTTTAAGCCGTTGTTGGTGGCTAAGACGCAGGACCGAGGCCGGGAGGTGGTTGGTGATTGGAAGAGAGAAAGAGAGAAAGAGAGGAAAATATAAGGGAGAAGAAAATTGAGCTTTTTGCGCTGTGGGGGAGCTTGAAGAAGCTTGGAAGATTAAGGAACGCCGGGCACAGGGCGGTCAACGATAGTGCCGCCCCACCCCGCTAAAAAAGTCCCAGAGCGGAACGTGCGGCATGTGACGCCAGGCGCTGGTGGCGCTCAGCGCAGACGCCTACAGCGTTGGTAATGCTGGATGGAGGAGGGGCACGATTGGCCAGGGAAACTTCAACTGTTCAAGATCTAGTCAAACTCCTCGAGAAATTACTCCGACGCCACCAACTGCCCTTGTCTACCTTTCGAGTGAAACGACGAATATTCTGAACCGGTTCACTCCTAATCAGTTACGATGCCTTTTGCGCAGCTCGTCCTGGGCAGCCCAGGCTCCGGAAAAAGCACCTACTGCGATGGCAGTAAGTGTTACCCTTGCGTGCGCATACTTCGTTGTCCGAGAAGCTAACAAGCTGCACCTAGTGCATCAATTTATGGGTGCGATTGGTCGCGCCTGCTCAGTTGTGAATCTGGACCCCGCGAACGACCACACAAACTACCCAAAGGCGCTCGACATCCGCGACTTGGTGAAGCTGGAGGACATCATGGCGACTGACAGGCTCGGACCGAACGGCGGCATTCTTTATGCCTTGGAGGAGCTGGAGCACAACATGGAGTGGCTCGAGGAGGGGTTGCAAGAGTTCAGCGAAGACTACATCCTGTTTGACTGCCCTGGGCAGGTCGAGCTATACACACATCATAACTCTCTGCGCAACATCTTTTTCAGACTGCAGAAGATTGGCTTCAGGGTCAGTCCGCAGAATTATTGCCCCTTGATGCGACCTCACTGACCTTGAATCAGCTCGTCGTGGTCCACCTCTCCGACTCTTTCTGCCTAACTCAGCCCTCGCTGTACATCTCGAACCTGCTCCTAGCCCTTCGCGCCATGCTTCAGATGGACATGCCACACATCAACGTCTTGACCAAAATCGACAAAATCGCATCCTACGATAGCCTGCCGTTCAACCTCGAGTATTACACAGACGTCGACGACCTGTCGTACCTGATCCCTTACTTGGAGGAGGAATCGCCGGCGATGCGCAACGATAAATTCAGCCGACTGAACGAGGCTGTCTCCAACATGATTGAGAGTTACAGCTTAGTCCGTTTCGAAGTCCTTGCAGTGGAAGACAAGAAGAGCATGATGCATCTTCTCCGGGTGATTGATCGAGCGGGAGGATACGTCTTCGGGAGCGCCGAGGGAGCAAACGACTCCGTCTGGCAGGTCGCCATGCGCAATGAGTCGGCGATGATGGAAATCCAGGATATCCAAGAGCGCTGGGTCGATCGCAAGGCCGAGTACGATGAGTTGGAGCGGAAAGAGTGGGAAGAGCAGGCCAAGGCGCGGGAGGTGGAGGATTCAAACGCGGGTCAGGCGCCCCAAGCTGCAGGGGGTTATGATCCAGACTTCGGCGACATGTCGATACCTGCAGATAGTGGTGTAAAAGTAGTGCGCAAGAACAAATGATACCCTTCAGCCGTCTTCTTCAACAATGTCTTCCTCGTCAGAGACGTCTGACGCGTCGAACATGATAGTGTCCTCGCCTTGGGTCTTGGACTCGGAAAACAGCGGCAGCGCGCCACTAGCAGAGGCCGCGGCCGAGTCCTTGGCAGCAAGCACAAGCTGTCTGGCTTGTCGGATGGCCTCTTCCTCGGCCTTGCGTATAGTGCCGCTCACTCTGACAACTTTGAAAGTGCAGGGCTTGCCATCTCCAGTTTTGAGAGGTACACGATTCAAGAAAGTCAGGGCGGCCCATACGAGACGGTAGTGTGCTCTCTTCACTTTCAAAATGAACGTCGACGTTGCAGGAGAGAGGTATTTGACTACACAATGTTAGTTGACCTTGGTGAGAGCTCAGTCAGATTGTGTGCCCACCTGAGAGATTTCCTTCTATGGCACCAGAGCCATAGTCGCCAAACAGGGCAGCAACCTCAGCTCTGATTGCCTTCAACAGAGACTGGGGAGTGAGGCTTCCCGTTGTCGGTTGGTGCATGACCACAAAGTCCGGGACATTGGGCGCTTGTGGTTTCGACGCGTCCGGGGGATACAAAATGTTGACGAGAACATATCTTTCCTTGATTCGGACCATTCTGGCGCGTGGTTGGTTATTGGTGTTATTTCAGGGTTGAGTTAAGTACTGAGGTTAAACTTGAAAAGTTCATGTCTCGCGATACGTACCTTTTGCCCGACCCTTGCTCTGGAGATCAGTTCTTCGGAGTGGAGACACGCGGGATGTCGCTGACTAAGGCGGGGGAGAGCTTCACACATCCATCAGCAGCTCGTTCTACACTACGAGCTCGCGACGTCACCAAGCATAGTCCGCTAAAGTAATATCGGACCTGTCTTTCGTGGTGTGCTCAGAAGCTGCCGGGTTTGTCGTAATATAACAGTGGCTCGAATGCCATTCCTTATCAAGATTCTCAGCATCTCATAGCCACTATCTTCGCCATGACTGACGCCCCTCTCAAAGTAGCCATTCTGATCGTCTCGACGACAGCGTCCAAGGACCCTTCGACTGATAAGTCGGAAATCGTCCTAAGAGATGTCATCGAGAACGAAGGAGGCGGAAAGTGGAAAGTCACAGAGACCAAGATCGTGCAAGACCATGTGCCTCAGATTCAACGCCAGATCATGCTTTGGGCAGACCTTGGCCCAGTCGAAGGAGTCAACCTGATCCTTACCACTGGCGGTACTGGGTTCGCGGTATCAGACAACACACCTGAGGTACGATCAACGACTCTGAGTGATACTATTAGGTATTGATAGTACTGCATAGGCTGTCGCGACCCTCCTCCACCGGACCGCACCAGGTCTGGTCCACGCAATGCTGGCTTCGTCACTGGCCGTGACCCCATGTAAGAAAAGGCAACGCTTCAACCGGAACTAAGCTGACACGATTAGTTGCCATGATGTCCAGACCTGTGGCAGGTACCCGCAACAGTGCGGTCATAGTCACACTGCCTGGTTCCCCCAAAGGTGCCAAGGAGAACTTACAAGCCATTCTGAAGACGTTGCCTCACGCATGTGTTCAGGCTGCCGGCGCCGACTCTAGAATCCTTCACGAAGGTGGGGTGCAAAAACTTGAGTCGGATGCAGGTATCGGCTCCCAGGGCTCGTCCACGGCATCAAAGCCTCAGAAAAGCCGCCACTCCCACGATCACAGCCACGACCATAGCCATAGCCACGGCCATGGTCATGGACACGGACATGGAGCTCTCGTCAGGCACACGAAGCCAGGCGACAACCCCTTGTCTAACGACCCAAGTCTCGGACCGACACGCAGATATAGAGAGTCACCGTACCCCATGCTGGAGGTGGACGATGCCCTTCGACTTATCAAGGACTTCACCCCTGACGCCGAGATCGTGACCTCCAAAGTCGACGTCAATCTTGTGAATTCAGTATTGGCGGAAGATGTCACTGCCAGAGAAAGCGTTCCGGCGTTCAGGGCGAGCATCGTTGACGGATATGCCGTGGTTGTGCCAGAGAACGGTAACATGAAGGGTGTCTTCCCCGTTGCCGCGATATCCCATGCCGCCCCAGGCGACGTGAAGGCCCTCAAGAAAGGTGAAATCGTTAGGATAACTACAGGAGCCCCTCTGCCGCCGGGAGCACCTCCGTCATCATGGTCGAAGACACCGTTCTGAAGTCCATGACTAAAGATGAAAAGGAGGAAAAGGAGGTGGAGATTCTTGCTGAAGGCGTCAAGCCGGGAGAGAACATCCGTGAGGTCGGCAGCGACATTCAGGAGAACGACGTGATCCTCAAGAAGGGGGAACAAATCTCCGGCGTTGGTGGCGAGATCGGCCTCCTCGCGGCTGTCGGTGTTGCAGAGGTCAAGGTCTACAAGCGCCCCGTCGTCGGCATCCTCTCGACGGGTGATGAGATCATCGAGCCGGACCGCCCTGGCGGCCTCCGCTTGGGTGAGGTCCGTGACACGAACCGAATCACGCTCATGTCCGCCGCCCGCCAGTGGGGCTTCGAGGTCGTCGACCTTGGCATCGCACGCGACAAGGCCAAATCTCTCGAGGAGAACCTGCGCGAAGGCCTGCGCCGCAGCGATCTCCTCATCACCACGGGTGGCGTCTCCATGGGCGAGCTCGACCTCCTGAAACCGACCATCGAGCGGTCCCTCGGTGGCACGATCCACTTCGGCCGCGTAGCCATGAAGCCCGGCAAGCCGACCACCTTTGCCACGGTGCCAGTCAAGACGACGCTGGGCGAGCGGGTCACAAAGACCATCTTTTCGCTGCCAGGAAATCCAGCTTCGGCTCTTGTGACCTTCCACCTTTTTGTCCTGCCGGCCCTGCATAAGCTCTCCGGCATCGAGCCCACAGGTTTGCCCAGGGTGCCTGTGACCCTGGCCCATGATTTCTCTCTCGACAAGGTGCGACCGGAGTACCACCGCGCCACTGTCATAGTCGGAAAAGATGGCTTGCTTTCGGCAAGCAGTACCGGCGGCCAGCGAAGCTCAAAGGTCGGTAGCTTGAAGTCTGCGAATGCACTGCTGGCTTTGCCGACGGGTTCAGAACCGTTGAAGAAGGGAAGCAAGGTAAAGGCCCTCTTGATGGGAGACATTCGTGTGGAGCTTTAAGCATGCAGTTGAGAACGCACCCAGACTAAGTAAACGAAACTATGATATATACTGCTTCTACTTCATAAATTCGTTATCAGGCAGAGAGCGTGCAATGACTTCGAAGGAGGATAACATAACCTCATTTAGTGAGGAGCTAAGGGGACTGCGAGCAATGCAGCTACCGGGCGGTATTTTTCACCACATCTTCTATTTGCCATGCATTGTTCTCGCGCGAAAATCATATTGATGAGGAGCTATAATACTTCGATAGTGTACAATACAAAATATCCTCACCCTGCCTGTATGCCATTAACGCCAGCCCAAGTAGCCTTGGTGTAATGCAGTGCTCCACTGTACACTGTGTCCGAGGCGAACATTTGCTATGCTGTCCGTAGTAACCTCTTCCTTTTGAACATCTCGTGTCGTTTGAATAGTTTGTATTTATGCCTTGCCGAATGCGCTGGCCTTGCCAGAGACAAGAAGTCCAACGATCAGACCGAAAAGACCAAGCACGGAGCTGAAAATCTCGACGACGAGGATCTTGACAAAACTGTACGCCGCCCAGTCAGCAATCTTGAGTATTTTCTGCGTCAATCCAAGCAACACTTACAGCGTGGGGTCGGCGGCATCGGCCAAGGCGGCTCCACTACCGTTAATACCGACAGCAACACCGCAAATCAGGTTGCACATTCCGACAGTAATACCAGCCCAGAAGAGGGCGAATCCGGTATAGTAGCTGTTGCCGTCATGCAGAGTGGCGCCCTGAACGTTCTCGAGCTGGGCGGAGAAGACGATGGCCATGATGACGCCGTAGATGGCGACGACTTCGCAGAAGATAATGGAGATCAAGTTCTTGGTTCGCACGCGCGGCGCTTGACGCCCGCGCCGAGGATCGAGGAGCCGGTGATGAAGATACCCCTAGATATTAACGCTCGTTAGAGATGTCCCGCGTTGCTAGAGAATGCCAGATGATTGTCCTTACCATGCCGCGCCTACAACGGAAAGACCGATGCAGAGGGCGATACCCGTGTCCGCCCACGCGTAGGGTGAGATAGTTTCGAGGAACTCGCCGACGTTAAAAGCCTCGCCCGATCCCGTGAAGAGCATATCTGTTCGAGGTATTAGCGGGTGCTGTCGCGGGTCGTCGATGCATCGCAGGGGGGGTTCGTACAAGCTCCCACAACGAGGAGGGTGCTCCCAATGCCTCCCAGGCCATACGTGAGACTCATCGTGCTCGATTCGGCGTGTGTCGTTCCCGGTGTCGTGGATGGTGGTTGGCGGCGGAGGAAGTCTGGGGGGGCGTTGCAGCTACGTCGAGCTCTCTATTCAGCCAGACGAGTTGAGGTAAGGCAAGTAGAGAGCGACCCAGATTTGGCAAGGTCACATGACGTGTAGAAGCTACCGGTGCCTTAGGTAATGGACGGCAAAGCACGGAGGTAGGCGCCAGAGACAAAGAGTCAGAGGGTGACAGGCAACCACGGAAGGGGCAGTAACCGCCCCACTTTCCAATAATATGAGTAAGCAGTTTCCAAGGATATCCTCAAACAATGCCACTATAAATACAACCTTGCCTCTTTCACACTCACAACCACCTAAACCGACGTCCGCCCGCAGGAGATCCAAAATAAATCTCCAAGATGGCAGCCGCGCCTCAATCGTTCTACGAGCTTTACCGCCGTAGCAGGTACTGCGCCATCCATGATAATTACTATACACATGCTGCTACAGATCACTAACTCGCTCGCTCGACACAGCATCGGCCTCGCGCTGACGGACATGCTCGATGACCTTATTAGCGAGGAGCGCATCCATCCCCAGTTGGCGATGAAGATCCTGGCCAACTTCGATCAAGCCATAACAGAGGCTCTGCAGAAGAGCGTCAAGGCTCGCCTCACCTTCAAAGTAAGTGCCGCTGGCTTCGTTGATCCTCCCTAGTTTGTCCTCCTCAGCCACTGGTCTTTGGGTCTCCCTCTCAGATTCCCTCTAGACTTGCAACCAAGTGCAATCCAGAATCTCAGATACGCAACGCAAACACTTTAACCGGTTTACATAACTAATGGAGGCTAACATCGTTTGCGCCACAGGGAAGCTTGAGCACCTACCGTTTCTGTGACGAAGTCTGGACGTTTCTTATTAAGAATGTCCAGTTCAAACTCGACAACGGCGGTCAGATTGTCACGGCCGACAAGGTCAAGATCGTCAGTTGCAACGCTAAGAAGCCCGGCGAAGGCCCCTGAAGGATGGGCACACACAAGACCGAGAGGACCAGGAGAGGCCTCAGCCATCTCTCTCGTACATGGATGAATATGCATTTTCGGACAAGGGCGGCGACATCGACGAGCGCCCCCAGTGGCTGCATTTATTTGGCGTTCGGGTTCACGGTCTCATGATGGCACAAGGCTAGGGACATTGGGAGTTCATATAAGATTGCGATTTTGATACCACAAGAGGTTTACACAGCATTGTGCACAATGGATACGTCGGACAGCTAATAGAGTGGTAGTCTGCGTAGGAAATGTATCATTTCTTATTGATGTAATTTCATTCTTTGCGACAGGGTAACAACTCCGCGACGGTTGAGTGTTGTATTAACTTTGTAACCTTGCGACAATCCCTTCTCACACGTGCTATGTGAACAGTTCGGTCCGTTGCAAAGCTCAAATGCTCCTCAACCCTTAAAAGAGATAGATATGTCGTCGTTGGCGCATGCCTACACGTGTAATTCACTAGCTAGTCCCCACGCCGCTCGATTGGATAGTCCTCTACTTGAGTTCAAGATAGCCGCCCAAGAGCAAAGTTCCGAAGGCTCGAGGCTTCCCGTGGCCTTCTAAATCGTAGAACCACTGGTATTCGGATAGGCAAAGCAAGGGAAACATACATCCGACTTCTGTTTGGTCGTGTGCTTGTTCCCAGCCACTGCTGAGAGGGGGAAAGGCCGATGCCGGGTACCTGCAGGGCCGGGGCCCCATTTCCGGAAACGGGGCAGGCATCCGAACTGATTCCTCACCAAGTTTCTTCATTGGCAACTGGCAACAATGCGAACTTGACGTTTTCCCCCATCATTAGCCCCAACGGCCTGTGCTCCCTACAACTTGGATTTCAATCGCATCCCCACTTGTTCACGTCGTTCTTCTCATTCTGGCGTTGATTCTGGTAATCTTGTCCGGACTATTGCTACTCAGAGAGAACGGGACAACACCGAGGCTCGGAGACAACGTTCCCCTGGACTTGCGCCCACTAGGATTCCCCTTACACTGAGTCGTGCAGGCTTCTCGAGACGTCGTCAGACAATCCCCCATACCGTTGAGACACACCGCAGTTGTCGACAGACTCTCTCGAGTGCCCGCCATACCGTTCGGCTGCCACTACGGACAAGCCTCTTCCTGGCGCACAAACTCCCACACGTGGTGCGTCTGCAGGTCCTGCAACACGGAACCGCAGCGCAGCGCACCTTAGTCCGACCTTACCTCATCGCCAAGCCCACCACCGCTACCCGGTCGTCTTCCATCCCATTCCCATCCCCCAGCAGCAGCAGGCAGGGGTCGTTGATCCAGCAGCAATCTCCCTCCTTCCTTTCTACGCCCCTCTCCACACCATGCTCCGCCAACGACAATCCGCCGCTGCATCCGCCCCCGATCGCCCTCAAAAGGAACAAATACCCACCATGGCGGCCGCGACGACGACAACCCTGGACAATGAGCACCGTCCGCTCCTCCCACGCCACGAGGACGACGCACATAGCAGCCGGCCGCCCACCGAGACAGAAAACGACGCCGAAGACGAAGCGACGGAGAGCATGGCCTGGGCGCGGCGGAATCATTGGATTGTGCTCGCCATTGCCAGCGGCGCATGCGCTGCGTTCAATGGCGTATTTGCAAAGTTGTGAGTTACTGCTCTATGTTCCGCCTCAATCAGTTGCAGGGCGTCATGCCAAGTCTTCACGAATCAACTTCACTTCGATGAGCTGGGTCTAATCCTCCCTTAAAACTACGTCTCCGAGCATGTTTACATGGTGTCTTCATTGCTGCCGACTGTTTCGATTCTTGTTTAGACGTCAATTCATCTTAGGTCAATCTTGAATCTCGCTCATAACTACCCAGGACTACGACTGATCTCACAACAACCATATCGCAAGCAATCTCCAACTTTCTTCATCTGCAAAACATTGAGGGTGCTTTTGAAGTCATCTTGCGAGCCGTAAGTTCGTTCGCTTAATCACTCTAACCATCCTACTAACAAGGCTCTCAGGTCTTCTTCGGTCTCAATCTGGTCTTTAACGGCATTGTAAGTCCTCCCCCCTTCAACCAGCATTACTCACTCATACATCCTTCACTCAATTAACACACGCCGCTCCAGATGTGGACTCTCTTCACGAAAGCCTTAGCCAAGGGTCAATCGACAACACAGGTGTCCATCATGAACACGTCCTCCAACTTCGTCATCACCGCCATCCTCGCTTCGCCATCTTCTCCGAGTCTCTGCCACCGCTTTGGTGGGTTGGGGCGGCCATGCTTGTCGCCGGTAACGTCATCATCGGCCGCAAGGATGACGAGGCTGACAAGTCCGGCGGCGACTACGCGCCGGTACCCCAGCAACCCGGCCTTGCTACCGTCCCTTTGGACGGTCCTGACGAAGACAAGGACTCCGGGGACGAAGACATTGTCGATCTAGGGGACTTGAACTCGCCGGGACAGCGGGCTTGAGTGAGTCGAGAACGTTGTAAAAAGAGAAGATTGTATATGCCCGCATAACAACTTGCACACAACATAGAGGATACATTTGGTAGACATGGCTCCACACAACACATATGCTTCGCACTTGCCTGCCTGAGATTGTAGCAACCAATTTCGGTGCTCATCCATAGCTCGTCGATGCGGACTCTTTCTGACCCCGCTCTTCAGCACGTCGAACAACCACCAATGCGCAGGACTTTCCAACACTGGTCCAGACAGATAAAGCCGACGATGCAACTCCCTAGTGCACTTGATGTAAACTTTGTTCAGGACACCGAAAGGCATAACAATTTGAAGCTGGTAGACCGACTGATTCAGGCGATTAAACTCCAGCTTCCAGAGCGAACCCGGCCTGAACCAGTTGATTCACCGTGTGGAAGACCAGGCTAGTCACCCAAAAGGGATAGCACCGGAGTAAATTCCATCGCGATGAGGCGACTCGAGGTGCTTTGTGACCGTCCCGCGTTCTATGCAAACCACCCCTTTCGATCTCGGTGGCTTTCTCATTTTTGTAGAGAGGAGGCGGCTTTGAGTGTCTTGACCCTCGGTGGTACGCGGCGGCGCAAGTGTTCCGGCCCGCGCCTTTCGGTACCCAAACTGGGGAACTTTACCTTGTAGGTCATGCAAGGCTCGAGCGAGACTTCTAGCAGCCTGGCGGCTACTTCGATGCAGGATCAGGTGATGGCGGATGCGATTGCTTCGAAGAGGCGGTGGTGGCCATTGTACGTAGTGGTCCCCGAAGACGACTGGAGCGAGGCGTCGGTGAAGGTTTTCTTATTCTACAGTACCGAGAACGGTGAAGGACCGCTAAATGGATGATAAGCTTGAGTGATGGCCAAGGGTGTAGTTGTACTGGACGTAGGTCAAGGCCAAGTTAGCCTCATCATCGCGACAATGTTTGCCTTGGAGGAAGAAGCTACGGTTTTTGATGCTTAATCATGATTCAATCTTTACTCGTTGCCAGGCCCCTTCCCAATACTCAGGTGGTTACTCTCTCCCCAACAGCATGATATGTGAACCGGAAACGGTCTAATGCTTCGCAGCATTTCACCGCCTTCTATTCACATCTAACGACCCGAAAACAAATGCGTGACGGACCATGCCCACGTACGCCAACCAAATACCATGACCCATATATCACATTCGAACTCCCAAGACCCTATAGCCCACGCCAAATCATACAAGAAAAGGACATCACCGGTTCTCGAGCTCTACGGCCCCGTCGTCGACATCATCCTCATCACCATTCAATATCTGAGCGCCAGCCGGCCGACCACCGGCAGTCCCACCACCGCCGCCGCCGCTGCCGCTGCCGCCTCTCCGCTCGTCGAACGACGACAGCCGCAATCTCCCACCAGATGCCGTTGATACCTTATCAGACACCCAACCTGCAGCACGCCGCATCGCGCTCCATAGCTTCTCCTGGCTCTCGGCGATGGCAGAATCATCGCGCGGGTTCTCGGCGTGCTCGGCCGTGAACTGATACTTCAGGCAATCCTTGACGGTCACGAGACCCGACAGCCGGCCGTGGTACTCGACGAGCACGACACGAGGGCCGATTTTGCGGAAGAGCTCCATGACGGTCTCGAGGGGCAGCCGGGGATGCGCCGTCACGGGGGTGGTGTCGATGTATCGGCTGAAGTCTACCGACGTGGACGATATCGAGTCAAGATTCACCGTCACGGTCGGCGTGAGCGGCGTGGTCGGGTTGAAAGCCGTCGACGGAGGAGAGAAGGTGCATCTGGCCTCGGGGTTGATGGGTCTCTCGCGCTTCACGCGGTCGATGGCGTAACGCAGCTCGGTGCGACCGATGTACCCAACGAGGATCTTGGAGGTTGTATCCTCGACGATGGGGAAGCCTTGATACTTATCCTCCTTGAGAAGCTTCTCGATCTCGGAGAATGTCATGCCGCTCACCGGTAACGATGTGATCTCCGTCCGCATAACCTCTGAGACGGGAACGCCAAAATTATGTTCCTCCTTGTTGTCTAAGAAGGGGAACCCGCTAAACCAGATCATCCTGTCAGCGATGCCGCCCTTGCCAAAGAGCTCGCTAACGATCTTGGTCACTCCAACAACGATCATGGTGGGTAGGATGTACGTCAGGGCGCCGGTGAGCTCGAACATTATGACAACGACAGATACCGTTATGTGCATGATACCACTCAGCGCTGCAGCAGCGCCAAGGAAAGCATATGTTCCGGGTGTGATGCAAGGCTCATCCGGCTTACAAGCCGCAAAGAAAGCACTCGTAGGGTTGGCCTCGTGGATTGCTTGAACAATGATGCCCACGGTACGGCCAAATGATGCTCCAATGGCCATGGATGGAACGAAAATACCTGCTGGCACTTTGCAACCGTAAGAGATGATTACCAGGAGCATCCTGAGAATAGTAGCCAGAGCCAGCGACAGGATATTGGAAAGCCTCTTGTCGGGCTCGCATAAGCCGTGGTAGTCTTCAGCTCCCTCGCACTCGAGGAACAATATTTCCATGCTCTCCGTCATGTCGATTCTCAAGAAGACATTGGGGTAACAGATGATGGCGGTCCCGGCAGCCAGGATGGTCGCTTCTGCGATGGCGTACTTGGACAGGTACTTCTTCCTGAACGCCTGAGCTCGCAGATTCCACTTCATAACGAATGCGCCGTAAAGACCGCCAAAAATGCCCAAGATAACGTAGAACACCACCTCAAAGAAGTGCCACGATCGGTCGTAGTGAACCTGAAACATGACAAG
>JAIMZG010001341.1:0-20235 GCA_020466075.1 Colletotrichum coccodes
TCATCATCATCACCACCACCATCCGCACATCCGACTTCGAAGTATCCGGTTGACCGTGCCGTCCGACAAGCCGCCGTCCCCATGCAACCAGCTCCCCGGAGCCCAAGCCCGTTTCGTCTCCCGGCCCGGCCTGGCAAACCAACACCCATCGTATCTCAGATAGCCTAGCCATTTGCACCCACCCGTGTGGTTGGACACGGAACTGTTCGTTCATTCGTTCATTTCAAACAGTGTGTCTCGATGTGCCTGCCTACGTAATTACCAATCCGGGCAAAATCCTACGCTCCGACAAGACAACTCCGCAGCCCGCCTGCTTTTGGCCAGCCCAGACGCGCCGAGGCGATCGCTGACCAGACCTGTTGTTCACTCTCACACTCACCCTCCTTCACCACGCCGCTGTACTTCTGCAGCTACTGCATCTGATGCACCTGATACCGGGGCCAGTGTCAGCCGCTCCAACAAATGCCTGCTCCGGCTGCGTTCCAGCTGCATCTCTGGCAAATTGAGAGCCCTAGGAACAGGCGACCTGTGCCTCGTGTTCAAGGCTTGCCTGTATCAATTAAAGTTGGTGGTGGCCCCAGTCTCGAACGTCTCCCCCTCTTGCTTGCCTTTAGCTCCTTCGCCAGCCGTTGATTCAGTCGTCCACCAAGCAAGCCTCATGCTGGCACGCTGCTGCACAGGATGAGCTATTAACCTGGGTTGTTCGCTCCGCGCAGTAGCTCCGCCGACTCTGGAAATTGGACTGCCGCTAGGCCTGTATTCCAACGAGATATTGGGTCCTATCTCACTCACCCCCTATCGCGAGCTCGGACACCACTCAGGATCATCCAACCGACGGCGCTGTGTCATTCCTCCTCTGCGCTCCTTGGCCTCAGCTGCATGACACGGAGTCATTCACTCGCTTGCTTTTCTCTCCCCAAGACACCGTCAGATCAGCGTCTTGCCTACTCCTCCTCTCCGCGGCTCGGCGTGTGCTGCTTCTAGATCGCGTTGATCGCCGAGGCTCACCTCCGCTCGTACGCCCCGACGGAGAGCGGCAGATGGCACTGCACGTTGGCCAGCCAGGATGGCTTTCCCGTCGCCACATGGATTCCTCCTTTTTCAAGACATACCTGGCACAGCAACTGACACACCAATGCTCGTTCTCTCTTGTCTAAGAACACATGTTTGACGAGACCTCATTTCAGCTTCCGGCCATGGCGACGCAAGCAAACACGACTCTTTCCTGCTCTGAGAACGCTGCCCGCAACAAGCTTCATTGTCACATCATCAAACCCGAAAGGACCTGTGACATCCGGTGCCGTTCATGTGCATCTAGACCCACATTGAGGTCTAACCAAGATGTTTCCTCGCCCACGCACACCACTCGGTCCTATGAACCACCATCCAAGGCCAGGGCCAGCTGTCTTCCACGCCATCGCCGACGTTGTGCTGTACAGATACCGATAACTCACGCCCCGGAAGCTGCTGCAGCCATGTCAGGGAGCATAATGCACGGATCTGGCGTTGGCAGGTAAACTCACAACGCCTGTCCCCCTGGCGCTCCGCCGACTCTCGGGTGTCTGACGACTTTCGGGTGTCTGACGAATGCATTCGCCGGTGATCGAGTCACAATGCACATACTGATGGTGATGGCGTCCACGACACACAATATCTAATCCAGATACTCATCGACTGCGGCCTGGTGTCCGTGAAAGTCCATCTTGCACCCATGCCAGAAGTGCCAATTTTTGACCCTATCGAGGCGTCATTTCAGTCCACAAATAGAAGCAGCAGCTGTTGCGCGGCTTTGGCTCGGCTTTGGGATGCAACCCCAATTGGTCCGCCGTATTGCTAGACCGCTCCCAGCAAGCCAGATAATGATACAGAGAAAGCATATGCCAGGTTGGTCATGCGCTCTGCGCGTCTCGTCGGTCCCACATGACCGTGGCTGGCCCTCTGGCACCATGAACATCACCAAGCTGGCTGAATATGTTGCTGTGTGGTTGATAATCGAGGACGGCCTCGCTTAGAGTATCGCGTCTCTCGTCTGACCTTTGAGGGGCGCGGCGCTGACTGTGGTGAGTCTGAGGCACCGAAGTATCGGCCGGTTTATCTGGCACCACCGCTGTATCACCGACTGTGTATGTCGCAGCAACACCCATCGGAGCAGGTCAGCACCTCTGGGGTTCAACACCCTTTGCCGATTCGCCAAACGGCGCCTGGTTTGGATAGGCTCGTGCCACAGATCCGACAGTGACATTTTTGTCGGCTTTGACCTCAGTTCCAATCCAAGTCATGGGAGCATTCGTTACCCCCTCGGCACGCTCGCCGCCTGTGGTTTCGGCCGCGGCCCGGATTCACCTCACCTGTCCAGTCACATTTGCTGTTTGATACGTCGATAAGCCGGACATGCCGGTGTCATAGGAACTAAAAGCCTCGGGCGGTGGAGGCAGCTGAAAGCCTCTGTTCATCATAGCATGGTAAAAGTCTGACGAAGGATACGGCCATCCCCCCACCGCGACCGCGGAACAGAGCCTTCCACTGCCGCCTCGCTGCTGCTTGTTCCCGGTGCGCGCGTCCACCGGTGAGGTTGGGTTTCTTGTTCGGATGACTCGCATCATCAACCACCCCAGGCCGTTGGTAACACCGTACACGCACGCAGTACTTTCCAGCAGCCGTTATGTGGGTTGCTGTGGACGTCCATTGCCAGGGGATGATTGGCAGCCGCTTTTCGCGGCCACAGTCGTTCCGGACAAGGAGCACTTAAGGTGTGGTTGGCCATGGATTCTTTCCAGTTTCCTAGCATCAAACGCGGCTTGTCATCGATCATCAACAATCTCGCTGTGGAGCTGTCTCTCAGTAATGGTCGCGGCGCGGTGCTGCAACTGCAGCGGCTTGGTTGGCTTTGGCCCCTCCTGAACCCCTACATGCAAGTCTCGAAAATCCATCCCCTTTTTCACTCTCACCCCGGCGGCTGAGCTCCCTTTGAAATCCGCAAGGAAGGGGCAGGAATAGACAGACACAAATGCCAATGGGAAGATGGCGGCTGATGACGAAGGGATTTACAGGCACATGCTGTTTCTCATTTCCCTGCCAAACCTGCTTACCATTCATTCCTAGTGCGCCCATTTTACAATTGCCCACATTGTCCCGCCTCGTCAAACACCGCCCGAGGGAGGGGATAGAGAGTCCCCATTTCACGAATTCGCCCCCTATTCCTGGTTAGCCCCGATCCTGTTTTCGTCTGTAGGCCGAATCACGAAAGGCAAGAAGCTGCCGCAACGACTCAAGCAGATCGCGCCGAGTGATGACGACTCCCCCACTGCAAGACCACCCCCTTCATTGGCAATCACCACTGCCCACGTTTCCATTGCAGCAGGCTATCGACCGCTGATTTACTGATGCACTGGAGGTGGACGACTGTGTGCTTGCTTGCTTGCTTGCTTGCTTGCTTGCTTGCTTGCTTGCTTGCTTGCTTGCTGCTAAGAAACTCGTCTGGGATGATTCGGGTGCTGGCTGGCATGGCTCAGTGCCTTCGGAGCTTGCCCCGCGCCGATCCAACTATTCACACACCTTGGTGACTTCCGCCTCGACTCTACAGATTTAGTCCCCGCCCGCCGCCGCCTCTGAAGTGACACCACCGACATACAATCCGGCCGCTGGTCCGGAGCCCGCGGATGGGGGGAGACTTTCCTGGACGGCCGGTCTGCGAAGCCTCCCGATTTGATTCATCGAATCCAATCCATCTATGTGATTGGGGGCTATTTCTCTTCGGGCGGGACATCAGGCACACGAGCACCTGACGCCACTCAACATCATCAGTGGCTGAAGCTGCGTCTGCACGTGCGCGGGTTGCTGATCTACCGCCAACATGATAGACGAAGCCAGTCACTTTTTGCATGTCTGGATAAAACTCGGGACAAGGCTTCGTGTCTCTCGTGACGGACATGAGGCGCTGCGCCTTCTGGTACCTTGACTAACTTTGCTGTCGGATACAAGCGTCTCCAGACGCTGTCCTGCAGCAGGGCTATTGGTTAATCCGCATACCTCTTGTTGAGGGCGATGATATCTCACCATGCTTCGAGACCAGGCCCTGCTGCTCGGTTGATACGGTCCAGAAGATCATGCCCTACTAGCTATGCAGGGCTCATCCCTTCTTGTAGGTTGAGGAGTCATTGGCTTCTGTGTTCATCGTCAACCTGCGTGGCCATGACCGTTGGCCGTTGCGGATCTGGCAGCCTCTCCCCAGGACATCAACTTCTTGCGCACTTGAGTCGCGATTTGAGTATCGTCGGTAATGTGAGATATCAAACAGCACTTGGAAGATTTGACTGTACTCTCCTCATCTTCTCAGGTATATGATACACAGATGAAAGGCACTTTGAAGGCTCGATGCCTAGCCGATTTACTTCTGGTCACTAGCTATGAGGATGTGTCCCAGAGGTTCCAAGGTGAAAGAGCTCTTCTCAGTCCGCCCGAGACGCACGTCCGATGGGCCCGGCATTGTATTAGTTGATCATTTCTTGGGGCGAACCAGGAGCCATGAAACCTCGGGCAATGGGTGCGCGTTTAACGTATCCTGGTGTGCCTATTGATGCCCAACATCAATACCATCAGACAAACAGTCGCTGGAGCCATATACATGTGAGAGGGTAGCTCGCACCCTTCTCAGGCTAGCACGTCTACTCTGCTGCGTCTCATCTCAACGTCTCTGGTCATACCCCGGACTTCTCTAGCTGCGTGATGGGAGGGAACGATGCTGCACTTGATGGTTGATGGTCGACGGGGACCATCTACAACGTCTCAGCCCTGATACGAAACACACCCTATAGCCTGCCGCAATAACACCTCTTATATAGTACCGTCCCAGTTCAGGTGAACATTCATATGCTCAACATGTAAGCCTAGATTGGGGAACTTGACTTCAGCCTCGGCGAGCGCAGTGCCTCGGTATGTTTGATTGACGCCTTCTGGAGGCTCGATTTCAGCCGCAACGTACTAGAAATAGATCAGCCACAAGTTTCCAGAATAGGATATAGGCAGGCGACAACCCGATGGGCTCTTCGAGGAAAGGGGATTCAGAATTGCAAACTCGATTGGCGTACTACAAGCGCTGTGTCTGACACTTTAAACAAAAAGCCTTGCTTCCAGAATGGAACCGCTACACAGCTCAGTCGTGACCACAACGCAATAGCAAAATGCCTCTGAGCTTGGACATCACTGTCAGCTGACTACCCGCGGTGGCTTACATGATGGCTAGTTTACGTGGGCAAGCCATCACACATGGAGTTGTTGGGTTTCCTAGATGGAAGACTTCTGCACATATCTCTAAATCTTCACTAAAGCTGTTTATATACTGAATATTTGCATAGGAAAATATGTCTTAAAAGTCTGTTTGCCTATGGGAAAGCGCATGTTGGCATCCTTGTGAGAGTTCAGTAATCTTTCCCCTCCTTGCTCCTTGGAGCGAACCGCCATCGCCCATTTCACTCTGGGTCTCGGTTCTATGGGAAATCGAGACTCAAGCTCAGAGGTGAGGTCTTCAGGGGCTCCCATACAGGTGGACGTGCCATGAACGGGGTTACTCGTTCGTCTACCGTTGGAAGGATGCTGTTGCTCGTGTTCACCGGAGCATCAGGCCGGTCAGAGAAAGGTGCGGGACGTGGTCCCTACAGGCTGATTGTATTAAGAACAAAATTGTTTGGGTGGGTTACTTTGGCAATCCGGCCGATCCCACGCCTTCTATCTCGAAATCGAATTGTGTGTTCGCTCAACCCAAGCCCTGACCTAAAGGTATAGGTCTCAAGAAAACAAAGTGAGAAGGAGCAATGTCTTATGAGAATCAATGGACTTGTCTTCTCAAGAGGTTCTTTGAATTTAAAACTTCAGAAAATTCTCTCTCTTTGTACTCTCGACCGCTGAACAGTAATGGCAGTCCCATGTTTGACCAATTGTAGCCTTCAACTACATCGGCCTGTACGATTCAAAGGGCATAGAGATCCAAGTAGAACAAAACGCGACAACGCACGACCACCAGAATGAACAAGAACATTAAGAATTTTCGAGGATATCAAAAGAATCTGAGAGATATGAGGAACACAACCCCCCTTAAGAGATGAGGAAGATATATCAACAGCCTGGAGTCGATGTTGAAGTCCCAGTGAGCCAAGGATAACAACCATCACCATACAGGTTCAACCCATCGTCATCATCTACAGGGCGGTCACAATGCTAACACAGTCTCGCAAACCTAATTCAGCCGAAAGGGCATCTTGCATGCCGTCAAGGCCTACGTCGAGGGCGAGAAGTGCCTTTGGGAGCAGTACAACGGCTACAGATACGTACCACCAGATGATGCTGACGCATCGTGTGCTAAGGATGTCACCATCTTCAAGCTAGTCTGCCTCGATCTTGCTCAGAAGAAAATGCTGAAGAATTTTGCAGCAAAGGAAATATGGCTGTCGAGGGAAGCCTGTTGTGTAAGGGCGACCCCTTGCCAATTGTTACCTGCTTGAATTGGTACTGCCGGTTCAGGAGAAACATTACATTTCTGTGTAATATTTGAAAGGTTGGACTGACTCAAAATTACTAGCGAACCGTCGTGAGATACTTCGACTACCTCCCGGGAATAAACGCGGTCGTCACGGAGGAGCACCACGAAAACGGTGCCATTCAGCCCGCCCGGGACCGCTTCGACGACTCGGCGATCCTCGACATCGCATGGGACCTCCTCCTCGCCCTCGCCTACCTCCACGAAAGAGGCATCGCCCACGGAAAACGTCCGGCCCCGAAACATCATTCGGGTCCCCCGTCGCGATCGCTACAAACTCTTTGGACATGGCCTCGTTCCAGACGTCATCAGCTACTGGCCCCAAGACAACGGCTACACGGCTCCAGAGTTCCTCGGAAAGAGCGCGCAGAGCCGTAAGAGAGGTAATAGGGCCCGAGGCGTTGTGGAGCCGACCTTTGAGTCGGACATCTGGCAGCTTGGGATGCTTCTCTGGCACTGTCACCGCTACGGCGCCCATTGGGACTCTGAGATGCTCCCGTCGCGGAAGAAGAGCTGGAAGTCCGAGACCCTCGTCAGGCCCGATCTGACGCTCGACTCGATGAGTTCCATGGCGGTAATCAGACCTTTGGCGTTCAGGTCGAAAGGCTGTGAGGGCTCGAGCCATGACTGGTTGCAGCTGCTGCTGCCCAACATGCTCGACGAAGAACCCCTCGGGCGGTCGAGCGCCATCGAGCTGCTCCAGCAGATGCAGAGCCAGAGGTGCCATGCCGTAGAGAAAAAGGATCTACCAATGATGTGGCGGATATGAAGGATGCTGCGAGGGCCGCAAAAAGGGAGACTTGGGAGAGAAGCCCCGTGGGGAGGGTGGTCATGGGTGTGAAGCGGGTGCAGGCGGGTTTGACTCGGTTCATCTTCTTGATTGCTCTTCTGTGTGGAATCATGTGAGATTGCCTTGGTTGCCTATAGGGTTCTTGGATAGTATGATAGAAGGTCCGCAGCTTACTCGCCTTGGTTTCTTTTTCGTGTCTATGTGCTGGAGTTGAGGGGGTTCTTCTGGTAGTAGAACACATCATCTGCTATCGACTCGGGCTGGTAATCGACAGACATGCAACAGACGGTTGACCGCAACTGAGCATCATGCTCATAGATTCAGGCACTAGATATGCTCACATGACTCCTAAAATGGCGATGTCGTTCCAAACCGGTGTCTTTTCACGGACGAAGTGCGGCATGATATGCCTTGGCTATACCACGGTGGAGTAACCGCACCATTTAAAGCATGAAGATATACGCTGAACGTCAAGGAATGTCCTCGATAGAAATCCGGTCGTGACACCAGATACTGTTTTAATGTTTCATGGCAGAAGCCTGTTACCAGTAGAGCGAAGATGGCGCATGTGGCCTAGTTGGTGAAAGTTCTCGGAAGGATACTCTTTCCTCGGCACTCACCGAAGCTCGTTGGGGCGCGCCGTTCGAGCCGTACTGATAGCCGGGATGGAGGTTGGGCCACGTTGACTAGGGTTTTCTCTGCCTGTTCTACGTGATCATCGTTTCGCCCAAGAAGAAGCGTCATTGGTGTCACGATGTACTTTACATTGCTGAGCTCAGGAGGAGGGCATAGTCTTGCCACGACCAAAGTCACAATTATTTCATCAACGATGCCGGGCTTGTGAGAGCCTGGGTGGCCACGAACTGCGGCAAAGGCCATCCGAATTGTGGAAGATGGACTTACTAGCATCTTCGAGCATGTGTCTGTCCAGATGAGTTCGACTTCACTCTTCACTTCACATGATCGCCGCAAGACATACAAGCGAGCAACTTGCTGAAGCTGTGACCCCTCAAAAGCTCATATACGAGTCCCTTTTGACGTCTTCTGCATGACGAAAGACTCTTTGGCCAGTCGCGAATATTTAACCTTCATCCCCCGAACCCACCAAGAAAAACCGGCGATTCAATCCATGGCGACGTGTCGTCACGCCGGACGGGATCACGACGCATTAGCCAATCACCGCTCATCACGTCAAAGCCTATGCGCCTGTTAGTCCGCACTCAACATTCATGCCTTTGGACATTCGCCCTTCTCTAGGTCTGTCTCACTTGAGCCAAGCCAACTCAACGGCCAACACACCACCCTTTTTCGAATGGTCCAACGGGAGGGGCTGAGTCTCGGCGTTTTCCCCTCCAAATCCAATCTCACATCTCACCGGGACGTGCCTCCTCCGACCGCCGTTGCAGCGCAGCTGATGTGCATTAACCCTCCAGATCGCCACACCCCAAAACCTGCGGCTCTTCGTCCGAGACCAACTCAATGGCTTGATCTGAGGGAAATATCAACGCGCCTCCCGCTATGGGCTGGCAGCTGAAAAGAGCGAGGGCAGAAGAGGATAGGGGAGAGGGAAGAGAGCACAGCACCCAGTACACTCTCCGCACGCGTGGCCCTTGGTCCTCGAGCGCATCAGAGTTCCGGGGAACGAATCCGTGCCAAGGAAAGCTTGTCTCGCCCTTCCCTGTCCATTCGAGCACGACTGTCCAAGTCGCATCACGACCGCACCACGGGTTCCCCCTCGGACAAGAAGCCTCATATGTTCCCCCCCGCCGTTACCGGTATGATCTCCCCGCGGGCTCGGAAGATGTGACTGACGGGCGTCCTCGACGTGGCGTAACGTAGGAACGACATGCAGCCTCGATCGAGTGAATGGCAGTCCTTCATATATATCTACTTCCTCTCCCGCTAGTGATCTCAGCCACCTTTTCTAACTTTGCTTCCGCCTCTCATCATCCCCTCACCGACTCTCAGACCGTCTGATTAAACCCCCTTCTCATCAATTTGAACCCTTCGCCCGCCCATCCCCCCATTTATCTCACCCATCACCCTTCAAACCACCAGTCTATTTTCATCCGACCCCAACAACTCACAACTCAACCCGCCCCTCCGTTCGCCGCCGGCCTCAACTCTTGACTCGCTATTCTCCCACCCCTCCGTCGCGCAAGATAGATCCCTGTTTTGACGGCATCGTCCCGAGCCAGCCGTAGACTGGACTGTTTCTCTCGTCTTCCCGACTGCGTATGTACCGCGCGGTTTTACGCACAGCCGCCGTCACCGCTGTCGTGTCGGTTTCCAGTACGATGCAGTAAGAGCTGCACTCCTGCGTCACCCAACACCGAGCAGACGACCAAGACCAACGTACCGGGTTGACCCCCGCTCGGACGATCTCTCTCCAGAGTTCGGGCTCTGATACCGGGGAAAGAGGCCTAACGTGCCGGTTCAAGGTTTCATGGCCTTCGCATTGCTCAGCTTCACCCACGGCCATCATCATTTTACACTCAACAGTCTTCATTTTACTCGTTGATCCCCTTGCTGAGCCCCGTCCGGAGCTCTCTTAATTTCTCCTCTCATCCTCAGATCGTGAGACCTCCCTCTAACACAAACAACCGTCAGTCTCACTTGACAACCGGATTCCCGAGACGGCGTCAAGCGCCCGATACATCTCATCACGATAGTTCACACTTATCAACTCACCGCCTCTCCTCTTGCGCATGTCTCGATCTAGCCACGGCAACCGCAGCGGCGCCCTCACCAGAACCCGGGACGACACCACCATGGCCCGGACCCGGCGTTCTTACTCGCCCTCCTCCCGCTCCCGCTCCTCCTCCGCGGGGCCCCGAACCACCGCCGCCCCGGCATAAAGACGGCAGCAGTCTTCATCGCCGCTGTAGCCGTAGCGTCTCTCTGCGTCCACAAGTTCTGGCCGCGCGGTAATATACACTCCGAAAAAGAGCACTGGGAACATTCGCCCTCGCCCTCGGGTCGCCGCTCGCGCAGGCGCAACGTCATCCGCGACCGGCACAATGGGTACATCGACTACGACGACCACAACGTCTTCGACCGCAATGACTACCCGCCCGACAGGAGGAGGCTTCCAGAGAGGGAGTACTACCCTCCCCGCAGACGCGGCGACGGACGGCCGAGGGGCTACGACAGCGAGAGCGACAGCGACTCGTATCACTCTGATGACTACTTGCCTTCTCCAAGTGGGCGTTATTCGGAGAGACGGGGGAGGTGGTGGGGATCGTCGGGGTCGATCACGGGGCTTAGTGCCGAGGAGGAGAATGAGGTCGTTCGGTACGAGAAGCAGTCGAACAGGTCAGAAGCGGACAGGAGTCGTTTTGAGGAAGAGCGTCCGCAGCGGCCACGATACAACGAAGCTGTGGAGGATTGGAGCCGGCGAGGGGGCCCACGGTATCCGTCCCCATCCGACGAGCGGGGCTACAGAGGTGAGCCGGATTATGCTGACGGGAGGTCTCAGCGGAGGTCCGATTACTATTAGACAGATGGCGTGCGCCCATTGTCGACCTGCAATGTAGCAATGTTCTTGCGATTCATAGCGTTTAGAGCATGTTATCTAGCTGTGTTACGTTACTTGAGGCAGGTCTAATGCCAAATCATAATACCCGTGAACTCCCCCGAGCAACCACGCTTTTCACCCTCCCCTGAATGCAACGATTTCATTAACGTCATCTACACCGCGCTCGAA
The DNA here is from genome assembly GCA_020466075.1 of Colletotrichum coccodes. NCBI lineage: Eukaryota > Fungi > Ascomycota > Sordariomycetes > Glomerellales > Glomerellaceae > Colletotrichum > Colletotrichum coccodes. The sequence goes on from JAIMZG010001341.1 coordinate 11,029, forward strand.
ACCTGCGCCGGCATCTCCTCGCCATCCTCGTTTGTGCCAGGCGGACTTGGTGCCGGACTCATCAAACCCATTTCTTCATCCACAGCCGCCTGCCAGCTATGCCCGCCCGTTCTCATTACCAACGGCGTGCTCACCTCGGCCAAAAAGTAATTCTCCTTGCGCGTGCTGCCGCGCGCCACACCTTCAAGTGCCGAGTACGCGGCGCGGGTGCTGCGCATTCGCTTGCCTGGTCTGCCGCCTTCGCTGAGCAGACCGCTTCGTTGCATACGGCCATGCATCAGACGATGGTCGTAGCCGATAATGCTACGGATATAGGGCGCTACCTCGAGGGTTATCATCCGCATGGTGCGATCAAAGACTGACGGTTCAAGGCTGGTGGACATGGTAGCTAAAGCCTTCTCCGAAACAGCAATCGGGTCGAAGGCAAATGCCATGTCATAACGACTGATGACAGTGTCTCGGGTGGGATTGATAAATGACTGCCTCATTCTTCGGATCGCACTATCCTCATGGAAGCCATCCAAACAAACCGCAGAGTCGTCCCTGAGAGGAGCGACCTGGAGAATCCGTCGAGCGCCGCATTTAAGACTGGTGGTGATGGCGGTGGCCGTGCAAGTGTAGGTCGTCAGAGGCGGAGCTTCTAGCAGACGGCGTCCAATAATGAAGTCGTCGCGTGTCTTGATCGGGATATCTGGTTGCGTAGGATCAAGTGGTTCCTGTGGTCTGTTAGTCACAGCCACCGAAATCGAGCATTTATAAATCAGCTCACTTGGAATCCGAGTCCGAAATCACCGCCCGAGCAGAGATCTGCTGCGCTCATGAGATCCGAGAACTCAGAAAACACATCCAACGCTGCAGCTCTGTCTCCGGCCGGGGATGCCACTACATTGTCTGCCCATGATGCCATATCGAGTGATTCGTGCCAGTTGCCCAAGTCCATCCCCAGACTCTGCCAACACTGGGTCATCAACTCTTCTTCGGCAGCGAGGGGGTTTGAGACGATTGCTGGATCACGGCTGACCCATCCCATGCCTTCCAGATATGTGCCTTCACTGACCACACGGACGACGTCACCATTCTCGTCTGTGTCACAGCCCTTTGGCCATCTCGGGTAGAACCAATCAAACCCACCGCGACGATCGCCCACGCCAAGTTGACACCAGTAGTTCAATTCCATCAAAGACGCTCGGAGGTCGTTCCCCTTCGATTCGTAAAGGGCGCTCACTGCTGCTCGGCGAAGGGCATGGCCTTCGTTGGCAGCGATAAGTAGGAGCACGTCGACGGCCAAAATCTCAGGTGGCGGTGTGAAGCGGAGAATTCCGTACAAGACGAGGTTGCGAAATGGCACCAGGGTCTCGTCGTTGCAAGTCATGACAAATGGCCTCTTGGACTGTGCAATCAGGCTCACGATGGTCGCCCAAAATTGCTTGTCCTCTTCGTACAGAACGTCAACTTCTTCGAGAAGGATTAATGACTGCTTCTGATTCTGTGCCTTTGTCTTTCCAGATTTCGTAGTCATGGTCAGCTGCTCAGTCACTTCGGACTGGTTTGTGACTCTGGCCATAGTCACCGTCTTGGGTTTGAAGAAGGATGTCATGGTGCCTTGCTTGCCAGACTTGATATCCTTTGCCGTGTCGTCGTCGGCACTGTCTCCGCCGGTACCTTGACCGTCCTGGCGATGCTGCTGAACAAGGTGATTCTGTGTCATGTCTCCAACCTTCTCCATGACATCCTTGCCGTTGCGGCGACTGCTGGCGTTGATTTCGAAGACCTCGAAGCCGAGCTCTTTTGCAACAGCGTACACTGCAGCCGTCTTGCCACAGCCGTGAGGTCCACTGAGAAGTACCGCATTGGTGAGCCGGCTCGCGTCCTTGCCAAGGTCCCCGCGAACCACAGTCTTCTTCACGTTGCCATGAGCAGGCGTCGGCAGCCAGTCGTCTTCGTCGTCGGAAGCGGGGGGCAGGAAATCGGTTTCATCGCCACTTGAGACAACGAATCCGTCTAGTTTGTTGCGTTTCCGTTTCTTCTTTGTCGTCGAGCCAGGCTTGGTACCAGACTTCTGGTCTGCATTGGGTACACCGGTATCGACGGACTGAACCTTGAGAGTCTGCAACCACTCCTTCAATAACACGCCTTCCTGGCCGCTCTGGAGTACATCTTCTGCACAAACCGGCGCGTATTTATGGGCCCAGGGAAGCTCTTCACATTGAGACCGGTCGTAAGCCGAGAGATTGGTTTCGAGCAAGTTGTAAAGGCGGGCGACTGCCGGATGAGGCTTCCGGGTAGACGCAGTGAGTAATTCATCGTCGCTGTCCTGGCTCGAGCTGAGCGGCAAGTGAGAACGGAGTTCGTCTCTAATTCTTTGTCGGAGTTTGCGGCCACTTTCAAAATGCTTCTCAGGAAGGCGAAGCTCTGATGGCGCAGGTGGCTCGTAGTCGTCAGTGGCTTCCTGGATTGATTTCGTGATGCTGAGGGTGTCCAAAGACTTGGCGAGCTGTTCTATAACAGACTCCCCCGGGAAGATGTTTGTTGTTTGTCCCTTCGACTTTCGAGACGAAAAGCCGGCGCGGTGCCTCGATGGCAGGCGCTCTTCGTCGGGTGACAAGCCTCTGACGTGCGCAGTTCCCTGAGCAGGCCATGCCGGGTGACATGCACCTGGGACTTTGAGTCCCATGGATCGAACACCAAACTGCGGAAGCTGAACCTTGCCAACCACTGGAGCTGGCCGCTGCTGCTTGGGGGAGCATGGAGTTGAAGAGAAAATGGTGGTCCTGGGCTGTTTCGGGGCGGGGGGAGGAGCATATGCTGGCCTGGCATCGTTCTTTGACTTTACTAAGAACAGAGGGTGCGTACTGTTCGTCTTCGACTTTTCTTGATCCGCCTTGGGAGCTTTGGCACGAGGCTTTCGAGGGGTGGTTTTTGTCGGGGTTGTCTTGATTTGGGGAGGGGTGGCAAGGATCTGCTCAATCTTTGGACCAATTCGTTCGCGCGACTCTGCATCGGACCCGTACTTGATAGTCACAACACGAGATGGCCTAGCTGGCGACTTGGAAGACTTTGCGCCCTTAGCGGTCTCTGCTGGGCCTGGCTTCAGCTTCGGGGGTGACCCAATCGTACCGGTCTTGGGATTGAACTTTAGCACCTTCGTAGGCTTGGGCGGCTCGTTCTGTCCAGTGCCTGGGGCTATGCCCGCTGCCTTATCCGAGGGCCCCTCGACATTGAGTGCTGAAGCAGGTGCCTGGGATGAGGGAAAAGCCGCGTCGTTGGCAGGCGTTTGTGCAGAGAGAGGGGTTCGTGGAACTTCGTTGGCGAGGAATGTCGATTGCAGGCCATTGGCCTGGGAGAAGCGGTTGGCTATATCGACGGCTGGGCCGGTCTGATTCTTCCTGGGGCGTCCTCTCTTCTTCCCTGAACTCGGAGGGTTGCCACCGCCAGTCTTCTGCCTCTTGTGACCGTGTTCGTTCTCGCCAATATCTGACGAGTGTGGCTCAATGTCGCTCGATGGCTGCTGCGTTGTGCGCATCTGCTTCCGTGATGATGTGGCTTTGTTACTGGGACATTGTTCGTCAAGACTTTGAGGCTGGTCGTTCAGGGTGGGATCGGAGTTCGGGGCATCCGTGTTCTTTCCGGGGACGAAGAATGGATGGAGCTTCTTGTTAGAGACATCCAGCCCTTCCGGAGCCATGTTGGCTACCAAGAGGGTTCCCATGAGACCAGGAGATGCTGTGGTTGGGAAGGGTTGCTCAGCGCATGTCGAGAGAAACAGAGAGGTAGGTGGAAAGCGGACGGGAGGTCTGGTTGTGTGAGGCCTTGGACATTTGAACTTACGCCGGAGCCGGCACGCCTTCAGAATACGTCACAGGGCATGCGACCGGCTGGATGTTAGGAAATATGGAAATATAGAATAGAGAGGATGGGAAAAGATGGACTCCCCAAGCGCCAACTAGATTTGAAAAAGATTGACATACAAAGCCCTTCCAACTCGAAATATGACACAAGGAGAGTAAGCTTGGATGAGGTGTTGAGGTGGGTGGGTTGCCAATGGAGAAACCAGTCGCGTACCTAAACCGCGTTCCAATTGCCGGGGGCAGCAGCGCGTTGCGCGACTTCCATTTGCCATGGCCACTTTAGGGTCTCAGCACGTTCAGACGTCCCCAGGTACGTGCAGCGACACGCATCGCACCAGCCACAGGACCCGCCTGAGGAGCCTCTTGGGAGACGCTGTCGAGCCACAACTTGAGAAAGGTGGCTGTTCTCTTATCGATACCGGGTAGCCGGGCTACTGATAATCCGAAGTCGATGTTCTCGCACTGTCCGGCATAACCAATCTCCACAGCTGCACAGTGCGAAATTTGGTTGCGCATTGTTTTTACACCCCACTATGGCAGAGTCCTCCAACTTTTTTTTTCTCGAGACAGAAGCCATCACTTACACAGCCGGGTCCTTAAGCCTGAGAAGAGCCATTGCAGTTGCATCCAGACCCAGGCACTGCCAAAAACCGATCCGAATCGTTGTAATAGCCCGAGGACTTGCGGCGATCTAAAATGGCTCCCACTTTCCGCATCCACCGACCAGACGTTCTGGCATCTCTGCCACGTCCGCTCGATCACACCAAGGGCCAATACCACATTGGAGAGGTCTACACACAAAAGGCCGGCTCGAAGAAGAGGAAGAGGTTGGAGGTCGTCGTCGGTGTTGATGGCGAAGCAGCGAACATTTATCATGTAAGTATTTGGGTATCCCGACTCACCAAAGCATCTTGCTAACTTCCTAGGTCCCGTCCTCTGGCTTGCGAACGTCCTACCCCATCCCGCCTCAAGAGTCCTTTACTTGCGCGCCGCACTCGATTAGATACCAGGGCGCCGGTGCAAGTGGTCGCAACAACTACACATATCTCTCTACCCAGGATACGACCGGCGCAAAGGTCACTCTCTGCCGCGACGTCATCGACGTGACTGGCAAAACCAACTCTACCAGCACATCCCAGCGAGTGCGCCACAAGTCACCGATTACCTATCTATTTACGTCGTCCGCTGTCGATACGACCGTTACGAGCGATGCTCGGCAGTCCGAGAGGGGCGACGTGCTTGGTCTTTGCAGAGACGGACAGGTCTTGTGTTTTGACGCAGAAGCGCTGGAGCAGAAGTGGAGCGCGTCTTCCTACAACTTGTGCAAAGATTTGCTCCCGTCGACAATTTCCAAGTACGAGGTGGAGTTTTCTCTGCATGCCGCGGCATCAGAAGTCTTGAATGGAATTTTCCAGGGCAGACAAGACGCATTTGGTTCTTTTGGACGCCAGATCGACCCCAAGACCTTCAACCCGGACGTGCTCGCCATCGTCGTCCGTACCAATGGCGAAGATGCCACGTCGAGATTCCTCATCATCCTCGGCGTCTTGCCTACGGTCTCTTCTCAGCCGTTGGTACAGCTCCACGTCACGCCCCTGCCTGCTCAGGATGACCTCGTGGACGGGTCAGCTACCTACCAGCTTCACATCCAGTCTGGAAAGCTCCTTCAGCTTTCGGGTACTGTCCTCCGAACCTACGACCTAACCAGTGCTGTGCCCAAGCTGCAAGGTCGCCTGCCTCTGCCTGATCTTACCTCGTTCCTGCAGCTGTCAGAGCACTCGGTCCTGTGCCTGTCGAAGAACTCCGCCAGCATGATGAACCCGACCTTCCACTCGATCCAGGCTTCGACAGCGATCCAGCTTCCCGAAAGCACCGAGCAGCAGAAGCCAACTCTTGTTACCTTCCTGTCCAAGTTGGACATGGCGGTTGCGCTTGTTGGTAACACACTGGTCTCCATCCAGATTGAGCGTCCCAAGTCTCACGGCAAGGAGGGTCTTCTTATCGACTCGATAGGCAGAGGCTTGCCAAGATCGGATCGCGTGCCGGCAAGCTTGCCCAAGAATGGAAACCCAACGTTCGAAGACTATCTCCCCGGTACCCTTTCTGACGAATATGTCAAGGAATCATTGGCAGACGTTGAGAAGGCAGACGGATACCTATTGGCACAGGATTGGAAGGCCTTCGAGGCCCTCTTGGCACAGCGGTTTGGAGTTGCCATTGACCAAGATGTGGATGTTACTGGAATTCAGACGCCCGACTGGAAGTGGCTGGAGCGCTCAGACAAGTATCCCGCAGTCGACCGTCGGTGGGTGCTGTATGCCATCAGCAGAGTCTTTTCTATGGATGTCCAGGCCGCGGAAGGTGGCCTCCTTCGCTGCATGCTCCCCGCGAGCAACGTTATGATCTACCTCATCGCCGCTGGCCATCTCACCAACGCCAACATGTCTGCGGCTTTCAAGAGCGAGCTGACCGAGGTGGCGTCCAAGGAGTCTATCATTGACAAGCTTGTCCAACGACTCGTCGACATGGACCCTGCGATGGAATTGCTCCTAAATTTCGTCTCGGCAACTAAGCTTGGCGAGAAGGAACTTCTTCTGGTCATTCGTATCGTTATGCGCAGCCTCGACCAGCAGTCCAGACTCCTGCTTCCCGCGCCCACGGAGGCAAAGGAGGAAGAGTACGTGGCGATGGAGATTGACCATCTCGAGAAGGAGCTGGAGCTTGCCGAGTATCACTTGGGCGACGACTCGAACCTCCGTGCACGAGCTCTGACCACGGCTTTTGAGAAACTCTCAAACTACTCTTCAACTGCTACGGTACGCGCCCTCCGCGAGACTTTCAACCCAACGGAGGTCTTGTCACTCATTCACCTGCTACGCGTCCAACTCATCGGGAGTGCCTGGACATCAAGATACGTTGATACGACAAGCTTCGATAAGGACGAGGCCGCGAGAGCACCACCGGATGGCGCCATCTCACTCATCGCGGAACTGCTGTCTCGATGCATTGATTCCGTCGGACCCAGTGGCTGGCTTACAAATGGCACATCCTCCCTGGGCGACCGTGCGGACGCCGCCGACTTCATCACGGCATTGAAGCTCGAAGTCAGCGCAGCTGGAAGGTCTGAACGAGGCCGTCTACCTGGACGGTATCGTCGGCGAGGCCGTTCAGTACGGCAGAGCGGTCAAGGCAGGGGCCAAGACGGCTGCTTCCGGGCGTGCTCAGGCTCTCGCTAAGCCGGTGTCGCTCGACGTCGAGAGCTCGCCTCATTTGCCTCTGGGGCTCGTGTCCAAGCAGAACGTGTCCAACCTCAAGGTCGTCTCGGGCGGCGAGGTGCTCGAGAGGAGCTCGCGTGAGAAAGGACACCTACTGAGTCAGAAGGTCAAGGCGTACTCCCTGGAGAGAATCTCAATTTGAGCCGCATGTCAGGCGACGAAGCGTCGAGGAACCGCCCACGCCCACCGCATGTGATATTACGGGCTTTGGGAGTTAAGGCTGAACACAAAAGGGGGAAGGGGCTCTGCACGGGCTGTTGGCATGGGCAAACGGGACGCGCCCTGTGGCAGTAGACTGCAAGGAGAAACAAAAGTAGGAAGAAAAGAGATGTCAGGGGACGAGTGGGCAAACCTGAAAAGATACCAATGAACGGATACTGAAGCGTACATGTCTCCTTCTCCGCCGCTCACCAGTTGCAATCGGCGACGCCAACCTCAAGGTCACACTGACTGACTCGGTGCCCCCTCCCTCTTCGGTGGCTAGCATGCTAAAGTTTGCATTGATCGAACAAGAAGGAATCGACGGAGTTCTAGCGCAGCTGACATGAGGATGGGCCGGCAGGGCTGACTGAGGTCGTGGCCTAGACACCGGACGAATCGGAACCCTGGAACTCTACCGTCGGTGTGACAATGAGGCATCGAGAGCCGAAGTGAAGTTTCCCATGGTCAAAGTATGAATCTGTCGAGGTACTTGGTTTGTACGACGACGACCAATGCCGTACTCGGGCCTGCGCCTGATACAGTTTGTCGAATCAGTCGTGTCCAGCTTAGGCCCATCATCTGTCTTTCCGCGGCCAGCCAGTGTCGCAAAGTCGAGCGATCAAGAGAATAGGAGCATCCTGAATAATCAAGCCAAGTTTCGAGTCTTTCGCAACTAGCCAATCCTCGGCTCGCCAACGGGCATGTGGCAGAGATGGTCAAAGAGTGATAATCCCGACTGAAGGCATATGCAAAGAGGCCCAAGCTCTCTCCGTTTCGCGTCTCGAAAGAAAACCTGGGAGGTGCATGTTCCCGTCCAAAGTCCCGGTCATCGGTGCGGGTTGCTGCCTGGCCAGTGGTGAAGTTGAGATGCCGAGGAAAATCTGACAGCCTCGCTGTCTCACAAGCCCGCCCGCAAAACCGCCCCTGGAAGTGGTGGAACATTGAGACTATCGATTTCTCGCCTTCTGAACAGGACCACGCGCATGGCAGGGTGGCTTTGCACATTGGGGCTCTGCCATCGAAAGGGCGGGGAACAGCTTTCGAGAGTGCGTGCAACGCCGGCGACTCGCTTGATTGGTACTGACGATGGCGACAGCTCTCCCCAAACGATTAGCGCTGCATGGCTGCGGACAGCTTCGGCGCAGAACGTCCACGCTTGATGTGGCTTGTCGGGCAGCCTGCTGCAACACTACTGCATGTCAAGCGAAGATTCTCTCTGCCGGCCACTCCTCTGCTCTGTTCAAAGAGGCAAAGAACGGTACTCTGCAGGAGGGGTATCAGGAATCAGCAGCAGCAGCTTACGATAAGCTGACGGACCCCGCGCAAGGCGGGCAAAAGAGAAGCGAGATCGCGGGAAGACGCATGGTGGACAAGGAGGAAGGTTGCGCAAAGCCCAGTCATGCGCGACAGAAGGAGACAAGAGACCAGATCAACCAGGAAAATCTACTGGTGGTAGAAACTCAAGAGTTGGGTTCGTCGGGATACGGCGAAAAGTGCCATTTTTCGACACGGTTTCTGCAAGATACATCCTGCAGCTGACAAGGTTCCGTTTTGCTGCAGCGAGGACGTTCACCAGCACAAACTGGTTTCGAGCCTCTTGCGTCTTGCTCTAGAGATGCATGTGGAGACGCAGCCGATGAAGTGGTTTCGAAACGGACGCATGGGAGCTCCGACCGAGCCTTTTGCCCGTTTACCAATGGAACATCAACTCCATAGACCCTGTCATGCCGAACTGAACAGGGCTTCTAGAAGAAGCCCCGTGTTAGCGTCTCTTCGTGTTCGACACTCGACTTGATACGGCGGCAGACGACCGGAGACGCCTTTCAGTCCAGCAGGCCAAGATGAACCGATATGCAACCCCGAACTCAGAGGCCCTTTTTTTT
>JAIMZG010001342.1:0-11071 GCA_020466075.1 Colletotrichum coccodes
CCGTCAAGGAGCCTGCCTCCCAGGCTCCCCCTCCCGCCCCCACCACTTCTACGTCCATTCCCGCGCCTGCTCCTCAGACCCCAACTCCATCTCTTGAGCCCGTTCAGCCTTCCTTGCCCGTCTACGTTGCTCCCGCGCCGGTCCCTACCACGTCTTCCACTCCTGAGCCCGCGCCTCAACCTACTGCCTCTGCTGCTGCTCAGCCCAGCAGCTCCCCCGGTAGCTCTGGCGGCGACCTTCACTCCGGTGACCTGACCTACTATGCCGTCGGCCTGGGTGCCTGCGGCGAAGACGACAGCGGCAAGGACCGGACTGAGAACATTGTCGCCATCTCCCATCTCGTCATGGGTGCTCAGTCTAACGGCAACCCGTACTGCGGCAAGAAGGTCAAGATCTCCGTCAACGGCAAGACCACCATCGCCACTGTCCGCGACAAGTGCATGGGCTGCAAGGCCAACGACATTGACGTCAGCGAGATTTGCTTCCTCGAGTTGTTTGACAGCCTCGGCGTTGGTCGCAAGACCGTCGAGTGGTCCTTCATCAACTAGGAGCCCCGCTGCGCGCGCTCTTTCATTCCAGCCTGAAACGGTTGTCGGGTGTTCAACGGGTGGTTCGCTACCTTTCACAATGCCGCTTCCCCATGGAGGCACCGCATCGGTGAGGCTCGTCCATCTATGGCCATTCAAAAGCCAGCCATTTCTCATTCGAACTTCCAAAATCAACAACAAACTTGGTTATATATTACCCCTTTTGCTTAGAAGGGCGGCGCCTGGATCAACAGCACGGGGCTGGATTGGACCATAAAAGGACAATAAACGAACTTCGGTTTCGATGACGTGACGACGATATCTATATACCTGTGGAAGTGTATCTCGTTCCTCTCGGGTCCATCTTGGGCGGATACAAATGGTGTTATGTTTTTTTGTGGATATTCTGATCGGTCGATCGACTTTTAGAGTTTGAACTTCAATGTAAATATCTATTAGGGGGTTGCTCGCCAGTCCTCTTACTGGGTTGTTGGTGCCGTGATGGCACTTACAAGAGAATTAGGGGGGGAAAACGAAAAACCAAATATTTGGAATTCGATCTACATACTCCATCTCACCATTTGTTCAAGGTGTCCGATATGGTTAACGCTAAAACATTCATACGGTCCTGGGCGGCATCCAAGGCACTTCTCGGCAGCAAACAGTGGCAGGGCTCCTCGGCTGAGCTGCCTCCCACGATTGCGCAGATGACGGAGTCTGCATTCCGAATGCTCGCTCAGGTGACGCCGAAAGGCAACTGAGCAAGCAGGCCTGAACGAGACATCCTGGACCACATTTGTTGCCGTGGCTGCATATGCACTCCGGAAACCCCTCCTCGAGTGTCTCGATCCGCAACGATCCGGACTGCACTGGGGCCGGCGGGCTGGGCTCAGCATTCCCACCCCCTTTCCCCTCCTCGGCGCCTCCCCGGAGGTCTCGAGCAGCCCGTTGCGCGATACCACGGTCTCAACCTAGACCCGCGCATTCCTTTCCGCCTTCTCTCGCTGGGGTGCATTCCACTGGTAATCACTGTTCATCATACGCGTAGGCTATACGCTCCACTAATCGCTACTGGTCGTCGACAAGACGCTCGCCGATTCGGTTCTCGGCGAGGCGAAGAAGCCGAGGTCCTGCCCCAGCAGTCTAGAGCAGGAACATATCCAAGTCGTCCATCTCCTTGATCGAAGGCAGATCCCTCGCCTTCTCGGCCCGCTCCTCGCCGACCAGGAACTCGGCCGGGAGCCCCACCGCCTCATGCCCGCCTCCCGCCGAGCTGGTCATCATCCCCGCCACCGCCCGCCCGCACAACGCGGCCTGCGGCATCCCGTGACCCGTATACCCGGCACAGACCCACAGACCGTCCCCGCCGCCAAGTACGCGCCCGACGGCACGGGACCGACCCACGGCCTCCCGTCGCGTGAGAAGGCCATGATGCCCGTCCACTCGTAGCTCGCTCGTAGCTCCTTCCCCCCCTGGCCCCCCAGGTCGACGTTCGTCGCCCCAGCACGACGCAGATACGCCGCGACAACGGGATCGATCTCGTCATCGTCCGAGACGCCCACGCCTTTCAGCGTTCCCCTTGCCCGCCCGCCACCCAGGATCATCTCCAGCCCCGGGCTAGGCCGCTGGATGAGGTAGTCGTCCTGGTTCGGCTCGCCGCGGGAAGAGTCGGAGCTGGCCATGAAGACGTAGCTGCGACCCAGCTCGGCGCGGGGCTCGGGCGGGATGAGGGCCGCGACCTGGCCGCGAACGGGGACGATAAGATCTGCGAAGGCGGGGAGCAGGCGGCTCGTGTAGGCGTTGGAGGCGAGGAGCACTTGCGAGGTGGCGACCTGCCCGCGGTCTGTGTGGATGATCCACGAGGCCTCACCGGAGGAGGAGGGCGAGGGAGCAAGGTGCTGAAGGCGGGTTACGGGGGTGTTGGTTTGGATGTTGAACCAGCCCCAATCCGACTGCGCCTGCGTCTGGGATTGGGCCTCCGCCCCGGACCCCGACCCGAGGCCGAACCTGCGTAGCAGATCCTCAAGGATCCATGCGACGAGCTTATACGGCCACACGCTCGCCGCCCTCTCCTGCACGACGGCCCCCGCGGCGCTGGCAACCCTCAAGGTCTTCAGCTCCTCCGGGTCGGTAACCAGTCTCGCGAGGCCGGCGAGACGCGGCGGCAGCGCGGCGATCTGCTTTTCGGCGGCGGCGACGAGGTCCGGCGTCAGGAGGGCGTGGACACCGCGCAGGGGCACCCAGTCGCAGGGGATGGCGTTCGCGGCGACGAGGTCGGCGAGGTAGGCGTAGTTGCGGAGCTCAAAGTCGGCGATGGCGGTGTTGGGGTTGTACGATACCGGTTGGCAGTGGCCGCCGTTCTGTGCGATGGGTTAGTATCGGTTTATGTAGAAATACGCATGGCAAGTTGTGCGTCGTGGTGGTGGCGATGGATGAGGGTGAGCGGGTTCGACTTGAGATGCTGGTCTCCATGTACACAACAACCTCGCTCACATCACATTATTTCCATCCTGGATGAGGTCCTCGTGACCCCAACAAAAGAAGGCAACTCACCCGCCCGGTGGCACCCCAACAAACCTCCCTCGCCTCAAGCAGGAGCACCCTCTTCCCCTTCCCTGCCTGCTGCTCCAGCAACTCCTTGGCGGCGAACGCGCCGGTTATGCCGCTGCCGACGACGACGACGTCAGCGGTCGGAGGCAGCGCCTTTGTGGTCCTGTGGCCGAGGAGTACCTCGGAGGGCTCGCGGTGCCAGTAGGACGCCGTGCTCCTGGCCGAGGGGAGGTCGGCTTGGCCCGGTCGGAGGGTCGCGCCCGTCATGATTATCCGTGCAGTCTTCAAGGACCCTACAGATGCGAGGCAGGTGGATGGAAAGAGATAGGACAGGGCAATAAGGTCGCGGCTGTGCTTAGCTGGCAAACTGCAATGTCGTGAGTATGTTTTCCGAAACCTCTGCGGGTGAATGATGTCGCAGCCCGTGGCTATTTATAAGTTGACCGCGTGTCGGTTGAGTCATATGTTGAAGGAGCGAGGTGGTGGTTGATCGTCAGTCTCCGACCGGCCGGTCGGCTCTCGCCCTCCCTCCGGCCTTGCATCCCGCACGCGACCCCGAGCAATCGGCATCAACACACGAAGCAACACGCGTCATCAGTGCAATACAGAAAATTGAGAGCACATCATCTGTATATTTATAAGCTCATAGATAACGTAGTCAATGATTTGACATTACTGCCCGGCTTGTGTACAAGTTTTAGGGTGAAAACGCCAATGTTCTCTATTGTGCCATCCATCCATTGGCTACCGGGAAGCGTCACAGCCTTCATTTGCTGCACCGCGCACTGCTGGGCTAGTAAAGGTCATATCTACAAGACAAGAGTGCGCTAAAGGACGTAAATAGCGTAGAAAAACCCCATCTCCAACTCTTATCTCGCTTGTCGTCCGGGGGGATTGTGTTGCTTTTGATTTGTTTAACCCTGCATCTTTCTTCTCTTGCCGATCTGGGCGGAGAAACCGGTCTTGATGGCAGTGACGGAACGTCTCGAACCGCAAGAGTTACAGGTGATGAAGTACAGACGGTTCTCTCCCTTGGAAAGCTCGGTGTCGGCGGATTTGCCTAAAAGCTCGTCAGCAAACCGGAGCTGGTATACGGCAGCAGGTAAAGATGGTTCAACTTACAGGTCTTGCAGGTGACGTACTCGACTGTGGAAGGAAGACACTGGTTAGCAACGGCGCGGCGATAGTGTCAAATTTGAAAACTTACTGATGTACTTGCGCAGCACGTTCTCGAGCTGCTTCTGCTGGAAACGACCCTTGATGACAAGGCGTCTGCTACCGTCGACGGAACCGCTGGTACCCAACTCGGAGAAGAGGTAGGCGGTCACATGCTCCTCGGTTCTCTTCATGCGCTTGCAGATCTCGGCGATGTTGGCGAAGATAGTCTTCTTGTTGCCTTCACGCATGCACTGCGGGGGAGGGATCTTGTAGCTCTTGGAGCCGCTGAGAGCGTGGTCGGGGTTCTTCTGGGAGAGCTGGTGGAAGAAGCGGTTCAGGAGCAGGCTGTAGCTCAGGGCCTTGGTCTCGTCGTGCTGCCAAATACCGGTGCCGGCGTCCATGTCGCCGTCGTCGGCGGCGCCTCGGCGGCCTCACCGCCCTCCTGGTTGCCCTCGAGGTCCAGAGCCTTGAGCTTGGCGGCGAAGTCGTCCTCCTCGCCGTCCTCAGCAACCTTCTTCTTCTTCTTCTTTTTCTTCATCGTCAGGTCCAGTCCGCCGTCTTCGCCAGCAGGGGCCTCTTCAGCGGCGTCGTCGCCGTCTTTGGCGACCTTCTTCTTCTTCTTCTTCTTCATCGACAGGTCAAGACCGCCATCCTCGACGGCAGCGTCGGGGCCAGGGGCCGTCGCATCTTCGGCTCCAGCTTGAGAATTGGCATCAGCATGTAAGGCTTCAAGGGCTGCGGTAAGCGGCGGCGTACGGGGCGTGTGCGACTGGGCTGTCTCCTTGGGTTCCTCGGTAGCGTTGACCATTGTGACTGATCCGTCGACGTCGACAACTACTTGCTCGTCCGTGAAGGCGACTGATTTACGCTGTTTGCGGTCGGGGACGGGGTTTGTGTCCTGTAGGGGAGGCACCTATGTTAGAAAACGACGATAAAAAAATCGATAATTGGCGCCTTTCTCTTTCTGTTGAGGAACAGAGATATAAACAAGTCGGGAGGAGGGGAGGGGAGGAGGGGGCGAACAACGTCAGATAGTGGTGTATTGCACAGCTTCGGCGGTTGAAGTTGAGTTGAGTCACGGAAAATGTTCTGTTCAATTCGTGTCTGGTTCCGGTTCGAAGTGCAGTGGGGTAATTAAAGATGGGATTGGTGGAGGGGCCAGTGGGTGGTGGTGCTCAGAAGTGCGCCTGAGGGAGGGCTAAGTTCTTTACAGCAGGAAACTTACTTCGGCATCCATGATTGCGACCTACGTCTCACTGAACGGAGTCTCGGTTAGGTATCCTGGCGTGTCCTGGGTGTTTTGGCCTAGGTGAATTTCTGGAGTGGTCCGGGGGTGGTTGGCCGTTGGACAAGTGTGTACCGTCGGCGCAAATGGTGCAGATTCCAAGCGACCGGTCTGGAAATTTCGAACGAGGCTGTTTGGTTCGGGAATTTGTGAGAAGAGGGAAGGGAATTGGTTGCAGCACCTGGAAGATTTCTTGAGGGGTGCGAGTGTGACGTGAGGGTGGTGGAAGGAGGTGACCGTCCTGTCGCTGTAGCGCCGAGCGCCCAGCCTGGACGAGGGTGGGCTGTGACTCAATGACGAGAATCAGTCACGTGACTCACTTTCTTCCCCCGTCTGCCTGCTGCTCGATCCCCGGCTCCCTTCTCTGGCAGCACAAGGCGGACCCATCATTCCGCTCTTTGCAGCCAATCAAAATCGATTATCTCAACTGCTGTGACTGGCCGTCCCGGTGCCGTTTCTGGTTGGGGGAAACGGGGGAGCTCCAGGCCATGCCAGGCCGTCCGGCCTCCACTGAGCACCTCCAACTGCATCGGCATTGATCATCGGAGGCATCACGATCCTCATTTACCACTTCCCACGTAAACTCTCGTCCGGTAGATCGTCTTACATTTCCGACGGCTACGGATACCGAACCCGTCTACAGGGCACAGCCTGTTGACCGCCGTGGAAACAGGCGCTGGAACCCGATCTCGACATCTTCTCACCTTCCGGCTATTTGAACGCACGACCCAAGCTCAACCAGCCGAGCGGCGACAAACGGCCGACGTGGCCCTTCTCCGACATGATGGCATCTACTGACTCCTTCGTTCTCCACGACGATGCGTCCCCGTCTTCTGACAATGACGAGATCGACTCGCTACCCTCAATATCCAGCAGTGTGCTGGACTCCGAGGACGAATCAGACGCGCAGGAGGAATGGGAGCGCAGTCTTGAGCAGATCCAGCTCCTGCTGACCATGGTCATCGTGCCATTCGCTGGCAAATACTTTGGCCGAAAGTTTGCATACTGGAGTAAGCGTTCTAGCTGGGGTTATTGTTGCTGTTCAGACGCTGACGATGAATCACAACAGGCTGGTCACGATACATGGAATGGATGCACAATGTCGAGGTCCGGTGGACGAACAAGGGCGCTTTCAAGGCCGCCGGAGCAGCAGAGGCTGCGGCGACATTATAAGAGATGCATTATGGCCTACAGGCCCGGCAACGAACCTTGGATCTTTTGTCATTAAGCTGGAGGCATTGATATGATGCTTGGCGTGTATACATGGTTGGCGTTGAGGAAAGCCGTCATAGAAAACTGGGCGGCACATAAAGAGGTGAGGCATAAGCCTGGCCAACTAGATTTGAATCATACCTTTTGTCATATGTCTAATCCGAGTGATACGAGGGCGATCTGTATTCGTTGGGTCCCTCCAATATAGCAACCCATGTTACAATCAGGATTGTCAAACGGCCGTATATTACAGCACTCGCAACCCACAAGGGCTGATTGGATCTTGTGTGATGGTATCAATTCGAAGCCTATACTACAAAGAGTTGTTGACAGTCCTGTGGCCAGTTTCCGTGGCTCCCTAGGCATGTAAGCCCCGCCGTATCCATGACATTATATCCATGTCATCCCGTGTTCCGTATCCTATTATTCATCACTCCTACATGCCATCGTGAAAGGTAAAGCAAAACAACACCTTGCCGCCAACGCCATCAGACCAACCAGCCATCCCGTAAAGTATCATAAAAGCTGTATGTCTGACCCACCTGCCGCATGTTGTATAGATGCTCTGCAATTTCTCTTCCCAGTGTGTTTGTCCTCAACAAGAACGAAGCAAAGTCGACAGCTTTAGACGCCAACCTGTGCCATGCTGGGTCGAGAACTGCGGACGGAACCACCGCCACGACGGAAGTTCATGAAAGTGAAGAACGCGCCTGCGCAGAAGCTGGCGAACAGGAACCACATGAAGACCGTGCTGGCCTGAATTTCGCGGCAACGCTTCTCGTTATCGCCGGAGCCCCAGACGATGTAGTCGCTCGGCAAGTCGCTCCTGTTCAATGACCCGCAGTTGACCACACGCAGCTTGGCTGAGAGGACAATGGCGTCAATGAAGGTAAAGAGGACAGCGGCGCCGTCGAGGGCCAGCAAGACGATGGGAATGGCGATAGCCGAGACGAAGGCGGCGGCCAGGCCGTAGAGAGAGGCAAGCCAGCAGACGACTGCGACGAACATAGAGAAATTGATGGCGGCCATGGCAGAGCCGGCGCCGTTGATGTTCAAAGCGATGACATTGCCGATTAGTGCTGTAACGAGAAGGGTCCAGAGGATCTGAAGTCCACGGACAAGAACTTGCAACATGGATTCCATCATGTTGGACAGTTATGGATCGCTTCGCGGAGGTGTCGAGTTTCGAGCTCAGGTGATTGCGGGCAAGTGGCCTAAGGAATAGAATGCTCTGACGTTCGACGATATGTATTTGACCTTGGTGACTAACACAAATCTGGTGGTAGTGGCGTGATTGGTTCTGGTGACTATGAGGTCTTTGCAAGTTGATTTTGTAAAAACAGCCGAGAAATGCTCCTGAACTTAGTCTGTGCTCGATGTAGAGGAAGATAGAAATCGAGAGCAACGTGGAACAGTCTCTGTAGGGTGGCGTGGAACAAATAAGACAAGTCTGATGTGGTCCGGTTGTCGGGTGAGTAGGGTGGCGTAGGGAAGAAGCAACAGCAGGTCAGGGTATATTTAATATTGCGTGGGAGGGTAGGATGGACTCGACCGAGGAGGGAAGTCCCTAGGCCATGACAGACATGGATGATGGAAAAGGATTTCGGGAACGGCACACAAGCGCATTGCTGCGGTCCGCGGGAAGCTGGGCTGCGGCTGCACACAGACAATAGGCAGTGGCCGAGAGCATAGCTTGTGTGATTCCCTTGAAGAACGGCACTTGCGGGAACTATGACCTCACCAGCCAATGCCTCAGTCCCACGCACACACACAGGACGAGGTACGTACCTCGCCCTCCATGCCTCTAGTTGTTTTCCTGCTCGGGCGCCTGACGTCCCCAGAGACGTCCAATGGCATCATCCAAGGGTCCAAGACGGCGCTGAAGCTGCCGCTAAACAGCTTGGACAAGACCGCGTTCAGACCAACGGTCCCTGGAGCATACGTGAGCGTCATCCGTCGTGCTCGGAGAGTCAGAGTGTGTCATCCAGCAGATGGCCTCTAAAACTATAACAGTGAAATTTTGCAGCCGCAATAAGAAAAAACAAGTGGAAGATGGGGGATGGTGGCGCGTTTCTGCTGTCGCCTCTCCCGACGTGCCCGAAGCTTTCCACACAACCTTGAATCCCAATGGGCGAAGCTGTGGGCTCTGTTTTCCTTTAGCAGGGTTCCTGTGGTTTCCCATTCGACCTTTCCAATGGACCAGAGTTGAAACTCGAAGAGGCCTGGCAGGAAGGGGGAGACGGCTTTGCTGTGCTCTGGTGGTGCTGGTTGGCGGGGGAAGAGCCTCGCAGTCCCCCTCCCTCTTGTTTTGGCAACTTTTCGCCCCTCTTTCTGGCCCCTTCTGGTGGGTTCGCAGTTGGGCTTCTGCACCTGCTGCACCACCGCCCCCTCGCGAATCCCCCGTCCCTGCAGCAAATCTGTCTGGAAGGTGCCTCCCTCCTGGCGATTCGCTGTCCCGAAAGGAAACGCAAGCCGGCCCAGCAACCCCAGGAAGAAACAATCTACCACCTATCCGCATCCACCCATGCCAGCCCTGCCTCCGATCGCTGTCGTCCTATCAACCCTTGAGTGACATCCTCGGTGAAACGAGGTGAGCCACCTCATCCGCGCTTGCGAACCTGTGAAAGTGAACTCTATTGAAACACCTCCAGAGCCCTTGGGAGTCAACTTCAACCACACACGCATTGAATTAGGGAAAGCGCAGCAAACCTAATGAGCCTCACGGACAGCCAACCTCATCACATGCCCCCAATTGGTACGAGACCCCATTGTCCCGCCTGCCAAATCTGTTACGATCCACTGCGGTTACTGCTATTTTTCACAAGCGCCCCAGAGTCACAGGGCATCGACTGGCAGAGCACCAGAGCACCAGAGCACCAGAGCCAGAGAGCTCCTCGTCCTGCTGCTCGATAACTCAACGGTTTTGGCCAAAGGCATGGAGCCTTTGGTCTTCTAATCAAACACCGGGCAAGCCCGTTTGGCGACTTTACCTTCTTGCCCCCCGGAAACCCACTTACAGGGTATCTCTTACAAACATGCGACCTCTGTAACCCTTTTAATTCCGCAACATCCCCCTCTGCCTCGGTCGATTTCCAACTCTCGAGACCCTGGAGCTTTACTTTGTGCTGACAAACCATGTCGCTAATCCTCAACCAATCATGCTAACGCTGGTGCAAACAACAACGCAGAGATTACTTCAACAGCATACCCTTCAGTGTCCAACATGAAGCGCCTGAGGCTTTGTATCGCATCCATT
Source organism: Colletotrichum coccodes (assembly GCA_020466075.1). Classification (NCBI taxonomy): domain Eukaryota; kingdom Fungi; phylum Ascomycota; class Sordariomycetes; order Glomerellales; family Glomerellaceae; genus Colletotrichum; species Colletotrichum coccodes. The sequence continues at coordinate 9,989 of JAIMZG010001342.1, forward strand.
GAGGAAACAGGGCTAGGAGCTCGCTGCCTTGTCTGCTTTAGCCTCCAGATCCGACGGTCTTCTACAATGTCAAAATCCCCACCAACCGGCAACAACTCCCCAACGGCTCAGACCGTAACGACGCCCTTATAGGGCTACCGGGCATTTATTCTCTCAAATCTTGCTGCTCCGAAGCTGGCAGCTACATAACTAAAAGAGTAGGTGTTGACAACGCCTCCTGTGGAGACTTACGTGCTTGCCACAGCTATCCAACCCGCGACACCACACCGTTAACTGCTCTGGTCTATTTGGTCTCCTTGACTTCCTCCAAGGCCGAGGGCGTCGAAGTGCTTCCCAACCGCTTCCCTCTCAACCTCGAAAGCTTGACTCTTGTCTGTCGCTGGGACAAGTGCTCGGCCAACCTGCTGAACGTTGAATGGGATGATGAGGTATGGGTCGCGAGCGCTCTGCAAGATGCCACGAAGGCTTCCCGGAGAATCTAGAGCATGTCAAGAACGGCATGGTCGCCTTTATCACAGCTTAGCACGTTGATCGGATGATGAGTGCTTTTAAAGTACCGGGAGAAGTGGTCCTGGCACTGGAATATTTCGTCGCTCAGTCGATGAAGATCGAAATCCACGACCTGTGTAGCCGCTTTGATTGTCTATCCCTGAAAAAGAAAACCCCGGGACTCATAGTTGGCGAGTGACTGTAGCACAATATCCGACGGACCGCAGAACATGAGGCCAGACATGTTGGCGAATTTTTCGGGTTCGAAGGATCCGAGTGTCGTGAAAAACCATGACGCACCCTGTCGTCAAACGCCACTCGTTGAGCTAGTAATGTGTCTGAGAGAACAAAAAAGAACCGCAGTGATGCCATTAGGGCCGTGTCGCTGGCAGGCTACTGCAGCGACACGAGCTTGTTTAGCGCTGGCCTCGGAGGGCACTTCCCTTGGGGAGGGAGGGAGAGAGATGCGATTGCTCACAGACAGCTGAGTGGAAGAATGAAACGGTTCGGGATATAGCAGGGGGATTCCGTCATTGGGTGTTACAAGATGAGAGCCGGTTGGCCACTTTCAGGCGTATAGACGCGCAGACCGGG
>JAIMZG010001344.1:0-49732 GCA_020466075.1 Colletotrichum coccodes
CTGATTTATTGAACAGCTACCGCTCTGCCCAGTGAGCGTGGCCTCGACACATGACCTGGGTCGTGGCTCACGTCCACACTGCCAGTCAGCTGTACTCTGAAGCACTTCGTTGCATCGTCCGCCCACGGAGGCCGCTTCCTTGGTTGTTTCATTCTCAAGGACATCTTTCCCAGCACCATAGCCACTGGAAGCTGGAGCTTGGTAGACGTGATAGATCTTGAGTATTTCATTGCGGCTTATGGGCGGTCGTATAAGGCGGCCTTTTCCTCCACCTGAACAACAGGCACGGGTTGACTGGAGACGAAACCCGGGTTCGTGCCGCTGCCGTTTTCCAACGAAGTTGATCCGGACGGTTGTTTGGTCAAGGTGTAATATATTTACCCTGGATATTCTCACGTCAACTCCGTCCTACACATGCAGAAGCTGGAAACCGTAAGTGAGGGCGACGTCTTCTAACATGACATGTAAGATAGATAAAATAAACTCATCCTTGCGGCATATGTAAGAGCCCAAACGGGAAAGTCCGATAGGTGGTATACAACTACATAGTCAAAAACATGTTTAGGATACTTTTACTAATTAGTAGTACTAAATAGTTATCCCTTTCGACAGCGGGAGATTTCGACTGCTAGCACCAGCGAACACTGTATAATTCCCATTCTGCAGTATCCATGCCTGGGCCACAACATCCCAGACACTCAAATCTCGTCGTGTTATCTCAAATTTAACAGTTGCATCTTGTCCAGCTATCAGCGGTACCTTTTGGAAGCCTCGAAGCTGTTTCGGGGGGCTGTCCGGTATCGCCATATACAACTGGACAACCTCCTCGCCGGCCCGAGGGCCAATGTTACTCAGTGTTACCGCTACAGTCGCAACAGATTCCCATAGTTCGTCAAAACTTCTTGCAGTACCTGTCGTGACTTCCTTTGTTTCCACCTCCAGAGAGACGTATTCAAATTCGGTATATGTCAGTCCAAACCCGAACTCGTATCTCGGTGTAATGTCCTTCTCGTCGAAGGATCGATAGTCGACGTACACCCCTTCCGTGTAATCGCATTGCGGATTGGACGTGTTTTTCTCCCTTCCACATGGTGCATACACGGAGTAGTCGCTCTCATTCTTGGCCAAGGTGTAGGGAAGCCTTCCGGAGAACGAAGCGTCCCCATAAAGCAACTTGACGAGCGCCGCGCCAGTGTCTTGGCCAGGAAGATGGGCAATGATAGTTGCTGTAACATTGGGATGCTCAATCCACTGATCAACAAGACGAATGCCAGCTGCGTGTATGACGACAATGGTATTGGCGCATTTATCTGCCACGTTCAAGACGAGGCCATCACTGAAGTCATCATGCAGACCGTCGCGGTCCCACCCCTCAGTTGCCATGGCGTTGATAAAGACGAGGCAAACGTTGCTGGCTGCATTGACGTCAGGATTGGGTGATGACAAGTCCCAGTTTACCCAGCCACCATCTTGTGCCGCTCTGTGCTGGATCGAGCTCAGGGGCTTTCTTCCGTTGGTCAGCGAACTTGTTCCTGAGAGGGGGTGCTTACATCGTGAATATATGATGGCCCGTTTGCTGCAGCTCGTCCTCCACTCACAATCGTTCCTCCTTTTGCAGCCTGATCGAAATGTCTCTCTGTTCCCAGTACAGCCTGGCCCATCTCAGGGGATGAATAATACCCAAGGTCGAAGAGCTTATCCGTGTTCTTAGTTCTCGGCACTGTCGCATCATAACCATAAACTGATATCATGGCAGGTGTTTTGCGGAAAGGCAACGTGCTGTTCTCATTTTTCAGCAATACATGGCCGGCAATGGCACCCTCGAGGATCGTCGGTCTTGAGTTTGGATCGCGGGCGTCGACTTGAACATGCGGTTCCGTTAAATTTTTCATACCGACTCCCGGTGTTGGAAAATTCGAGTCTTGGCCAACAAGATACCAAGCTGCAATTATCCTTCATTATGTTAACAGAAACCGTAACTGACTGGACACGTCTACAAACCTTGTGGCCATATCATCAACTCTAGACTCATTGATCGTTCTGTTACCAACCGCATCGGTCAGATTCTGCCCCCAATTACCACCGAGGGGCATGACCATGTCTAGGCCAGCGTCAGCGCTTCGAAGGTTGTGCTGCGCGTTCCAATCGAGAAGAACGAATCCGTCATACTGCAGTTCCGTTTTGAGAATTCCGTTCATAAGTTTGCTGTTTTCACATCCGTACGTGTTGTTGATTCTGTTGTACGAGCACATGATCGATGCCGCACCAGCTCTTATGCCGTCAACGAACGGCCAGAGGTAGAACTCGTGAAGCGTCTTGTCATCAATGTTCGATGAAGCAGCCTCGACTCCAAAGTAGGGTCTTCGAAATGTCTCTTGTTCGTTTCCAATGAAATGCTGCGATGATTTGTAAGCTGGATGGGAAAAAGTGTCGAACCCGGTGGGGGTTTACTTTGAGGTTCGCAATAACGCCAGCGTCTTGGTGCCCAATGATCGTCTCGGCGCTTAACTGTCCGGACAGATATGGATCCACTGAGAAGCCCTCCCAATTCCGACCGCCTAGAGGCGTTCTTCCAAGAGGACCGGCATTGGGCCCAAGCAAAACATTGACTATCGCATATGTCAGCGCCAATAAAAGATGACCGCATGAAGGCCACTTACCTCCTTTGGCCTTGAACTCTTTGCCCATAAAATATCCTCGTTGGTAAGTCAAGTTCCTATCCCAGCTGGCACCGACATGAATAGCTGACGGATACGAATTTACCAAGTCCGTCGCTCGTACACCATTTCCCGCATCATGCAAGCACATTCCCGGCCAGCCCAAACGAGGGACAGACCCGGTATTACCGGCGCATACATTATTACTAGCATAACCTCGGGTGATGTTGACTTTTTCTTCCAAGGTGAGCCGGTCGACGAAAGACCTTGCCTTGGCATACGGGTCCTTCCAGGCCCCTCTACCTTGACCCGACGCTATTACGTTCATTCGTTAGAACTCGCTTGCTGTTGACAAACAGTGGGATAATACTCACGCGACGGATAGACTTCAGGGGACTGCGCGAGCGCCGTGACCCCTGAGGAAAGCAAAATCACCTGCGAAAAGATAGCCAAGGCAGCTTGCAACCACATTTTAGCGATACGGACTTGCTCTTGAAGATTTCAAGTTGCAATTCATTTTTGGTGATTTTTTACGCTCTCTCATAGATTATATCCGTCAGCCCGGGGTTATATAATCCCCCGAAGTCTATCCGTTTCACCGCCAGTAAATGAGTGAACCCGGGATTCCTTCGGCCGAGATCGTCTTCTAGCCAAGTTTTCACTCGTCATACGGGCCGGCAATTGCATCCATCGTCCCACTTGGTATATTCCGAACCCAGATTGCGCCGTGCTAATGCGGAGTTGCGGAGTTGTTCCCACTCACCCCGCATCCTGTAATCATCGGGAGTGAAACCCCAAAGAGAGTAGCTGACCAAGTGCATCATATTTAGCAGCAGTATGCCAACCAGACGAAGGGAAGTGGATAGGAAAATATAAAGTTCGGATTAAACATGCCGCTCAGTGGCAGGTGGGACCTCTGCGCCGCCGTCGAGCTCGGTATCTGTCCCAGCAACCATCTTTTGGAAGTGTGTAAATCAGAGTTATAGTGTAATTCCATTTTTCCATATGCAGCAGGGGAGTCTCCCTTGCGATCATCTTTGGAAATCAGTAGAGACTCCAGCCAGCTAAGAGTATAAGGGAATACACGCGTTGAGGAACGCTCAGTTAGCCGGTCACAGGTTGTTGAAGTGCAGGTCACGTTCCGAAGAAAGACGATTTCCTGGCGGTGTCCACTGGTTAAATTAACCGAGGTGGCCCAACCGCTAACACCGAATGTCCATGAGCGTCATCGGCGTATACCGCAAATAAGACATGAATAAATGTACTAAATTTTCAATCTCCATGCCATTGAGATTCGTGACAATCAGAGTAGCGACGGTAGTTATCTGTCGCAAAGTATGATACAACAACCCAGCGCGACGATCCTTCAGTTCCAGTACGGATCCTGCTGCACTGTACTCGTTGCATGGCCTCAAGTAGTATCGCATAAAGAACAAAACCTACTCGAGATCATCAGGATGAAACACAAGAGCGCGTACTTCGATGCTCTGCCTTGGGGGCGCATCTTCGCTTGCATTCGGGTCAACAAAGGCAGTGTGTGGCACCCTGCGAGCCCGACCATCGACCTTACTGTCGAAGCACTTGATGAGTATGACTTCTTCTGGAGTCATACCCGGCTTGTAGTACCATCGATGCTCTTCTCTGTGCCTGACTGCGTAAGTCTCTCCACGTCGGTTGGGATAGATCAGATCGGTTACCACAAGGTCTGAGTCGGAGACGGAGTCCGCCTCAGCAACTGCAAGTGGGTCTCGCTGAACCGTCTTAATCGGCCGCCAAACGTTAATGATCTGGACGCGGCCCTTGACAAGCTCCTCTGCATCTGCTGGAAGATGGTAAGGCACGCGCGAGAGAGCAGCTTTGTAAGATTGATCGATGTGAACCCGCTGTACTGGGCCGCGAGCCGTCCGGTCTCCGGTCACCGCGCTGGATGGGTGACCCCGAACTGTATGGTCGAAGATAAAGATACGGCTGGCACCCGTGCTGAACTAGGTTTCAGCTACCTCCCTGAAACAGCGAGGAAAATATCGAACGAAATTTCCATGCTGGTGTCTACTTACACTGTCTTGAGTAACTGTTCCGTCTCTGGGTAGTATGATGCCTTGATCTGGGCATCGTCGAGAAAGTCCTTTTCAGTTGCTTGGTGACGGTAGATCTGAAAGCCATCTCGGTCGAGCGTATATTGGCCTTCATCGCCAGTAAGGTCATTTATCTTGACTGAATGCGTCTCAAACGGCCGCTCGTATGTTTCTGGTCTGTCCACATAGGTAGGATGGGGTGGCGATCCATCCTCGTTGTCTTTGTGGTAATGCAAGTCTGCTTGCAGGTCTCTTTTCTTAAGTGCATCCACGGTGATACGGTGGCTTTCGAGGGCTTGGGTTTTCTTCACGGAACCCAGGCTGCCTGAAGGCAAAATTTGTTGAACGGCTGCCGCTGCCATTGTATTCTTTCGTGGATAGGTATAGATAGGTTTTATGAGGTAGAGATACTGGGCTGTTGAATGCTCTTTCGCAACGAGAAGGTGTTGGCTAAAAGGCATACATATTTATTCTTCTTAGTCAATGTGTTCCCCGCGAGCACGCAATATTCGTCCGACCGTTGATGATCTTTGATTGATAAGCATCACCAATTGAATTGATACATTCATATGCGTATCAAATCCTAAAAGTGCCGAAGGTGTTGATGAAAGGCCGGTAATCATACAGTCGTTGATTGATTTCAAATCCAGCTTCCTGTCCCCAAAACGTTTGTGTTGATTAATCACAAGTTTTACTGATATTCGCAGACTGTGTGTCTAATAATGATCACTGATGGAAAGCTACATGGCGCCGTCAGAGTAATACACTAGCTGATTGTTTATTACACAGTCTAATTATGATCACCTCTGACGCCAACTGCTGAAAGGAGGATTTGTTAGTTTCTGCATTGATATTGATGCAAAACTCTACCAAGATTTAATGGTCATGTTCTAGACTAATAAAGCTGAAATCTAAGTCTTGAGGCCAGGTTCTTTCAGGGCGCAGATAGTGTCTATAGTGCGCCGCCGGTATGGCATCACACGTAAATCCTGAATTTTGAGCACGCATCTTCTGAATACTCCATAATAGAGTGCCTGGATGTTAACAGCTTCTCCGAACGCCTTGCGTCAGTACAATCATGCAATACCATGCTAGCGGCAGGCTTATATTCTAGTATGCACAAGCTTGGTCACTGTTGTACCATCTTTCAAGATATCAGCCCGTTCTTCAATCCTGTAGCCTCGTAATTTAGGTATCAAAATAGTCCAAATGTACCAGTAGACGACGCCACCGGCGAGACTTGATATTGGTTGATTATTAGTTTGGGTCTCAAGAAAATTCGAAGGTGGTCACTTACATGCTTACTCCCACAATTGCGTAAGTAGCATAGAACAACCCGTTTGTCGGTTTGGTGTCAGGTGGAATGAATGGCGCAGCAAGGAGAGCCAGGCTTAGCCCGATCCGTAAGGCCACTGCTGGAATCCATGCTTTGAAAGGCCTCTTGAGATCAGGTCGCTTTAAGCGTAACCACAAAAGACCTGATCCGACGGCTAGCGCTAGGAACTGCCCCGGGTAACCTTCAACCTCAAGAATGAAAGAGTAAACTTCTCCCGACGGTGGAAGAGTGATGACGAGAAAAGATGGGATATAGTGAACCAATAATCCACCCAAAGGTGAGTTGAACGGCCTCGTCGAAGACAGTATGCTTGAAAATGGAAGAAAGCCTTGTCTGGCGATCTCCTGCTTAGTGCGAGCCTAGATGAACTTCAGCAACCTGAGCAGATCGGCGATGCGTCGCGATGCTTACTGCAGAAAAGGCAACAACAAAGACGTTGGCCCCAGCGCTGAACGCAACAGCCAGCGACAAAAACGTCTTTCCAACTCCATCACCGAAGATTCGCGCAAAGAACAGGGCTGCTACAAGCTCGCCGCTCTCCTTGATTTCTTCGACCGGCACAACGAGAAAATATGCCACGTTTACAAGAGCGTATAGCCCGCATGCAGTGATCAACGCCGTCATCGTCACTGACCGCAGCGTTCGCACCGGGTCTTTCACCTCGTTGAGAACGTAATTGGCGTTGTCGAGGCCAGAATAGGAGTAGAACACTTTGAACAGAGCCGTTGCAATAACACCCCAGTTCCAATTCGTGTCTTCCCAAAGATCGTTCCAGGATGGTTTGCCAGATGTTGTCTCTGCCGGTCCTGTTGGTGGTCCTAACAAGACCACATAAAGGCCCGAGAATATCATAAAAGCGATCAAGCCAACCTTGATCCAACCAAGGAAGTTTTGGAGTTTGACACCGAAACGTGGGAAACATCCATGGATGAGAGTAACAATGGTGAGCAATGCAACCGCGAGTCCTTTTCGGAGAAGATCGCTCGGGTTCTCGCCGCCAAGAGCGAACAGCATGTACTCGCTGAACACAATACAATTACTCGCTGTAAATCCGAGGAGGACCACTTGGATGGCGATGAGTGTTGACGCCAAGAAGCGCGGTCGGCGATAAATAAACTCCAGATAGACTTTGTCGCCTCCAGAACGTGGTAGCATAGATCCAAATTCAAGCGAGATCATCAGCCCACAAGCAGCGATGATGGCACCAACTACCCATAGCAGGAGAGACAGACCGGGGCTGCCGACTGAGCGAAGGATTGCGCCGGGGGTAGCAAATATGCCGCTGCCGATGACTCTTGAGATAACGAGGATATAAGCGCTCTGCCAAGTCAATGTGCGCCCAAGTGTTGATGTCTCGGGAAGCACAACGTCCTCCACCGAGCGGGATGGATGAACACTCCCAGCCGCGATATCCTCCTCGGACGGCCCACCTACTTGGGATACAAGATGCTTGCCATCGATGACCGTGGTTATCGGCGATGGATAAGGCGGCGTGGGAGGAATCAAAGGCCGTCGCTCTGAGTCGTCGATAAAGCTCATGATTCGCAATATGACTCAGTCTGTGCAGCTGAAGCAACTTTTCGTCTAGTTGCGCAGGAAAAGATGATGCAGAACAAGAGGATTTAGGCACACTAGTTCACATGCCGAATGTAGCAGTAATTATCCAGGGGAGGATTCCCTTGAAACCATTTGATTTGAACCGAAGAAGGCGATATAAAAACAGTGTGGCAGACATCAATACGGAGACTGGCATCACTTGACCCAGACGCGCTGGCTCGAAGGGATATCCAAAAGGTGTCAGCGGCAAGTGCCGCGTGTCCACGGACATCGTTTGCTTGATAAGAATGTGAGGGGTGTCTCATATGGCGTCATTTTGTTTCAGGAAGGTGAGTTTGGGAGACAGAGCACATAATATACAACCTTGGATTCGACGCGGATTCGCACGCCATCATGGCGCAAAGTGACGAGTCTGTCTTTGAACTTGGCTGACACATCAATAATTTCTCCCCACTGGATTTTGAGTTGCGGGGGCCTCGAGCGTTGGTGCCGGGGCCCACCTCGACAATCCCGCTCGACGGTTTTACTGTAGGATGCACTAAGCTTTAGCTTTTGAAGCTGCTGCCAAATTACCCCGTGCTTTTATTCCGTAATACAAAGCTGATGTTCTGAAGGTCTTAATCGAATTTATCTAAAGTTATAAGTTGGCGAACACAAGATTTCTCATAGCTGTCTGATATGTGTAAGTTTACTTTGCTGCGGGGGGCTTATGCTAGTATTTGCTTTCCTGCCCACATAAGCCAGCTAAAACTGACGGTTGACATCCCTCGAATACCAGTAGTACATGATCGTTCGAGAGACCCTGATGACCCTAAATGCAAAGGAATCAAGGACATCGCTGTTGAACCACAGTGCTAAGAAATCATAGCACACGTACTTCAACCGGCTTTCACACTCCCCTCGTTCGAACAGTGGAGCCCGGAAGCCTGTAGAGCCTGAACCGAGCTGACCTGAGCCAGGAGCGTTACGAAGTCTCCCGGGTTCCTCCAGACTGCACATCCTGCTTTCTCTCTAGATCGGTAGCGTCGACCAATATCAAGTTTCCCAGTTGCTCATTTATCTAGGCAGCTAGCACACTCAATTCTTATTCAGCTGTTTCGCCGTTCTAGCAATTGCAGTGACCGACAACACCAGAACTAACCCGGCTTGACCGCCGAACTACAACGAGACCGATATATGTACTCAATCAGTATTGATGTGTTCCCAACCCAGTCTCTCAGCTTATATGAAGGATAGCATGTGTTTCATCATGACTAGCATTGGCAACAACTCAGCTCTTCTTTACGATGCCTGGGGCACTGAAATCCAACCTCTAAGGTATAGTATGTAGCCTTCCTGGCTCCAGTGGGTTTGATAGGGCTATTGAGGCCGGTTGTCTGAGTTCAAATCTCTAAACGAATTGTGGTCCGAAAGTATCATTATCTCGGCTGCTGCGCCTGGCCTTCCGCAGAATTGTGGAACTTCGACATGTCTCTCTTTTGAAGAATACAATGATAGCTAGACCAGCGGCAACTTGGTGACATAAACTTCGGGTCAAGTAACCAAAAGAAACAGGCCCAGACTTTGGCAAACTTGTTCTTGAAGCCTTGGGTTCGAAGGCTGGATGTCTTAAAACATCTCACTACGGAGAAGCCCATTCACCACCTTTTGAGTGAATGCAGGGCATGTCACCAGATTAGAAGCTTCGGCCGGCACTGCTGCGCCGACACCCTTTAGACCTGGATCGTTTTCTGAAAGCCTCTATTTTATTGGCGACTCTTTCCACTGAATCATAGCTAGAAATTGAGCTCCTGGGATGTCGCAATAATTTAGCTTTGGTCGTCTAGGGTCGCACTACCAACGGATCATACATCAAGCCCATGAGACAGATTGAAGTTGGAGATACAATTTAACGCTTATATTAGACGTAGTCGCTTAACGGCTAGTATGATTTTTATCACGTTACTGAAACTACAGGTGACCTCTCATACTCGGATGTTAGGCTCCTGGTCTGCCCCCTTTCAGCAACTTGTGCTCCAAGCCAAGCAATGGCTTGTAAGTCATTCAACTCTTTGGCTATTTGTTTCCCTCCAGTACTCTTCAACTAGCCATTTATCTCATGGCCTGCTGATCTCGGTGGGTCGCGCACCTTACAGGCTTCTCTTGTTGAGACCACAAACCCCTTTTTACTAGTCATCCCTGCTTGCCCAGGTTGAAAAGGGAATTCGATTGTTGACCGTGAAGGAGACCTTTGATTGCCAATGGAGCCCCAGGATATGCGAGTGAACGCTAAAGCCGGAATCACATTGGTGTTTCCTTGTCCTTCTAGTCTCCTCGGTGTGCAGGATCGGCTTTGTAACGCACGGCAACGCACGGCAGTCACACTTTGCTGAGATGCCTTCGTCTCACGAAATGTCGCGAGAAAAGCCCTCACGCGAGGCCTCACTATCCCGGTGTACGAGCTATACAGTACAGGCAAGCTTGTGACGAGAAAAGACATAGCCAACTCAACAAGCGACCACAATAAAGCGGGTTCATAATCCCAGAAGGGGTTTGGGGAGTAGGCCACGTTGATAAACCGCAGCCTGACACAGCTTGCCGCGGTAATGAGAAAGCCTAAAAAGAACAGTGTCGAAATTCCAAGCTTATTCTTCAGTGGTATTCGGGTTTTGAGAAGGGGCGGTATCGGGAGAATGATCGTGATGATGTCTTGAACAATGGAGAGTCCAGCCGATCCAAATGCACCCCAAGTAAGATTGAGGCACTTGTTGGAACGTATCAGGTATTCAACGTTCCATCCCTCCCAGAAGTACCCCACTGGCCAACACTCGAAAATTGAGAGTGCGACAAGGACAGCTGTAGACCCAGTAATGAACAACATGAGTGTGTATGTAAAGAGCTTGAAACGTCGACCTGGGAAGATGCGGAGGTAGAAAAATAGAATCGATATTTTAGTAAGAGCCAGCTGTGAGAAGTAGAGTGGTTCCTGGACATAGAACAGCTGTTTTTCATTAGCAGTCATCTCTCTGGCCAGAGAATTTCCAAGCCTACCTTAAGGCCCAACATGATCTTTTCCCACCCTAGGTTCCAGATATCACGCCCAAAAGCGCTATCATCCACTAAAAGGCATTAGTTGATGCGATGACTTGAAAACTACCAACGATGGCTTACTGAGCTGACTTATTATCAACTGCGGAACGTAAATTGTCGCGACTATGACCATTATGTAGTCATCCCAGTCAAATGGATGTTGTGTTTTCCATCGTAAATAAAAGCGAAGTAGTACAAGTGTCCAGGAGGCGACTTCAAATGACCGTAAAGCGTACAAAAACTTGACTTGGGACCGCACAGGATCGTGGCAGTATCTGGCTTTGGCTTTCTGCGTTACTTGAGACTAGAATATCAATACAGCATCGTTCATGGAGTGATTCTAACAGAGTGCATAAGAAGACTCACATATACCCTCCCTCGGACTACAGCCACTCATGATGCATTTTTCTACCTGCTTATAATAGGCTGGATCTTTACAAACGCAAGTCTGGTTTTGCACTGTCTGGCACGGGGACTTCACAACCTCGTCGAGGATGCAACTGAGCTATCTTACGTTAGAAAGTTGCATATTGCTTTCCGTAAACGACAGACAGATCTGCTTACCGCACATGAAGGAATGCTTAAGGCAGTATCGCTCGGTGGTTGATAAGGAACTGTCTCGTTGGCTGTGATATCATACGCCAGTGACTCGCCAGCCGAAAGTAAAGCCCACAACGTGCATGTTTTGAGCGATAACATGATTGACCCTAACCGGCAGGCAGAAAAACTAATTGTGCATTTTTTTCAATCTTCCCAGGTGAAGCCGCGTGTTTATATCTGAAGGGTCACAAGTTTGGACGAATCAAGATCGAAACTTCGAGAGAAAAGCTTAAGGCTCGAGGGGTTTCAGCTGTGCGCAATGAACTGCTTTACTAAGACAGAGTGCATTGGACCAAGCCCAGGAAAAGATTGCAGCCAATCATGTAAAAATCGAGCTCAGTTTGTTATGGTTTACGGAGAGTTCACGCAGTCCTCGCTCGTGCCGACAACGGCATGGGTTTAACGGGCTTAACAGAGATTCATGCATAATCCTATGATTGACGCGGGCACGCGAGGTCATGACTCGCCCAGTTGAACCCTTCGTTTCGATTGGCAGGGTACTCTCTCCCCCTACAAGTACATGTATGCGACATTGCTGAGTTGTTAGTTCAACATTGAGTTTCTTCCGCCAGACTTTATTCCGGGCTTTTCCGCTGGGCTTTCAAAAATTCAGACGATTTTGGTCTAAGTCCATCAGCATCTCAACTGCGAAGAACAATAGAAGCCCGACACGAACAAGCACAACATTGTTTGAGGTGCCGCATTCGCATGTACTCTTCCCTTCAACATTGTCAGTACACCACTTGCACTTCTGCTCCTTATTCCATATGGAATGAAAGTATGTATACGGGATTTCCGATCTCTACAATCATAAACAAACAAGGAAAGACTTCACACCGGACTATAGATTTTATAATGCAATCTGCTGCACGAAGCTACATCGCTATCATATGTATTCTTAATAATCATGTGTTGTGGAATGTCTTTGAGAAACATGAGACCACGTCGCGAGACCTTTGCGTTGAGAGCCCTTTCGTGATGCCGTACTCGCCACCCCATCAGCTCGTCAGTGAGTAAGCCAGAGATATCACTTAGTAGAGCTGATTAAGTTTCTGGAACTGCGAGTTTGCACACTGTCGATATTTGTATCTTAACCTCTTGGAACCGTTTAATTCGGTGGCCTGTATGCGTAAACTTTTATTGCCATTGATTGACGTGACAACTTCACAAGTATATACTCGAACCTGGTCATTGAGGTTGCTATCGACCTTTTACACCCTACCCTCGACAAACATCGTCCCCAATCACAAACTTTCAGCCACGTTGGATCTGCCTTCTCGATTAATGCGAACAGCGGAAGTTTTAAGAAGATCAGTGTCTATCAACATACAATTCCTTGTCAGTTAAAAAGAAATCCTTGAAGAGGCCGAAACCATTTTCATGGACGGAACCAGAGAGACTTGTTATTGTTGCAAGGACCAAGATGCCTTTAACCATCAGTGCAATACAGCATGACCGTCAAGCATGATCATATCTTATCTCTAAACCCTTTAGGCTTTCTTGAGCACGTGTGACACATCGAGAATGTTGAGGAAGTTGGCTGAGAGCCTTGGCTAACGATGTTGAGAGGTAGGAATACACTTCCTGTTTCATTTTACCCTCAAAGAGTTGATAAACAATTCTTCGCTTCATCATTACCACAGAATTGATTACGTGGGACGGATATGGGTAAATGGCAATGAGCGAGGTCGCAATGAATGAACAAGTCCTTTCCGTGGCCCCATTCCGCCCCACGACCATAAATTTTCGTCTCAAATAATGTATCCTGTAGGGACTCTCAGTGCCAAACTTCATGACATTGAATATATCGTGCTCAGTGCCTTGCCTCAGCTCAGTGATTTGCGCCAACAGATCAGAGCGTTGCGCGGCTTCGAGTGCATCCACCACGGTCAAGACGCCGAGGTAAAACTGCAAGCTCACTTTAAACCGGCCCAAACGGTATTCTTGATCTAAGTAGTGAAGTCCTTTCTCGCAAATATTCATGAGGGGGCGGATCGAGACTTTTTCAACGTCGATGGCGTCAAGAAGCGCTTTCCACGTGAGGTGAAGGCTGTCCTCGGCCACACCCTCTCTCAATGCTTCCTTCAGCGACGTGATGGTCTTCCACATATACAGGTTGCCAACAGCGGCGGCGGAGAGGATCCATGAAGCTGTTTTGTCGGTTACTTCGAGCCCCTCCATGCGCCAATTCTCAGCGTGGGCATGAAAGGATCCCACAGGGAAAGCCCTGACTAAAAGCCACACGGGCTCTAGACATGCCCCCTTCAAGTCGGAAGTAAGAGAGGCTCTCAAGTTGGAAGACAAAGAGCTCGATGTATCCCATACAAAAGCTGCCCAGTAGGCTCTTCTTTCGAGGTCTAGATAAGTCTCCGTAGAGTTGGTGCAAGAGTCGGGATTTGTAACTGTGCCGGTCCTGCTCACCACTTCTGATGAACGCAATTGACAGCCCGTCTGCCGCTCCCGAAGTCTCTGTACCTGTATAAAAGCGGTATGGAGACAAACCAGCCCGCTAATGCCATCTACCTTCTCATCCTCGGAGATACCTATTGGAATCGGGGTTGCGAAAAAAGATAAAGCGTTAACATCGATCAATAAAAGATTCGGTTCATGACTCTGAGCATATCTTTTCTAGCAGCGGGCTAACTTCGTCTAACGACTCGTCCGATATGGTCTGCATGGTAGCGTCTGCAATTTGGTGTGGGTGGAAGCGATTTGGTAGTGAAGGCGTTGATGGATGTTTGTAGAGAGCGTTCGATGATGTCGTCTTTTTCTATTCTTCGAGCAACAACCTCGCCCTCGCGTTCTGGATCAGGACGTTCTATCCCTTGGTCCACATATGCATCGAGATTCCTGAAATTTTCAATGCCGTGAGGGACGCCGGTGTTAATTGGGTTGCTACTGGAGCTGTCAGAGACATGGTCGGCTGAGGACAGGTGCTACATAAGCTTACACCAGTGGGCAGCTGTGTCTTCCAATTGAAAGACGGAGCACATTTGCAAAAGTTTGCCGTAGCAATGAATCAGACCACTGCGTCAGAAGCGATTCTAGTTGTTCTGAGTCGACAGTTCCAAGGCCATCGAGATGTTCTGTTTCGGCTGTAATAGGTACGCAGTGTCGTGGCTGCTCGGGTGTGTTGGGTTTCTTCTTCTTTACGCTGCTCATTCACTGAATCTCGTTAGTCTTGCTAGTAATCAATTTGGCTATTCTCCCCGTGGTTCCTCGCCTGAAAAGTGCATGGTCGTTCGAGTCCAGCAAACCTTGCACACGTGCCATTTCACCTCCAATCGCCGGGCTGATGACCGAGTTGGGAGCGTTACATGCAACGCGAGAGTGGCGGCAGGCGTCGCAGCTGGAATACTGTCTTCTCCCACTCTGACATGAGTAGCCTGACATCTTAGCCGCTCGGATGTAGTTGATACATCGGTCTTGGGGGTCGTCAGTTGTTCATGTAGAATATGATCAAGCGGGACCCGACAATTACGGATTTCTGCGGTTGGCGGCGGTGAGTTTGGATTTCTAATCAGCATCCAGATATCACCCGTGATTCGGCCAAATCGAAATTAATGTGGATGATATGACGGGACCACAAACATGCGATGCAGAATAGGAGCATGTCAAGAGATTGATTTCCCGATCAACCTCCATAAAGTAGGCATAGGCTTTCGGTCAAATCCTTACACGACGACCGCATCTCATCTTTTGCTGCCTACATTGTCTTTGATTCTTCAACATCACTATAATTCGGCGTCCAATCTCTTTTCTGTCCAGATTGGGGGTTGTAGCAGATAGATCACACATGTATAAGAGAATATAAAACATCGTAGTCAGGCGTACAGTACATCTTTTGTTCACAATCTACTGCAAAATACGTTCGAAAGATGTGCAGCTTGCTTGCTTGGCTTGCATGGCGTCTTCGAAAAGGTCACAATACCGTTCTGGCATTGTAAGAGGAAACTTGAGTCTGTCAGGCATCAAATCTCCGGATTGTATTTTGACGAGACGCAACGCGATCACAGCATGCCCTGCCTTGCCCCGCATCATCCTGTCTTAGACCACAGTTATTCCAAGAGGTCTTTGATCATCGCCCGCAAGTCACCATCGGCTAGCTCCTTGACACCCAAAAGGTTGTTGTCCAGTCAGTCAGAGAAGTCGCAACCATAGTCGCTGCAAAGACAGCCACAGAAACAAACCCAAGCATCGCGCTATCGACGTCTGCCTGCGGGCCCTTAGCGAGCTCTGCCAAACTCTCTCGTCGGATATCCTCCGTGTCTTTGACGACAGTGGTCCAGTCTTCTCCAACAACGTCCTTGACATGCTGGATCAGCTTGTTCTGCGTGACCAGAGCCGAAAGGACGTACACAACTCGATTGACCGTCTCATGCTGATGGCGAACGACACCCAAGACGGCCGCGGCTACGTCAGCCAGGTTCGTAGCGCTAAAGGGCACGTCGCCGCCGTTGTACAGGGTCGCGTTGTGTCGCACCAGGTCCAAGACCAAGCCCATCTTCAGGCCCCAGTCGAGGAATAGGCCGTTGGCGATGGCCGTGAAGGTGAAGCTGGGGTTTTCCTCGGACTTGTGCGTGAGGCAGTTTTGCACTGCGACCTTTGGCCCACAAACTGGCAGCTGTGCGCAGAGGCCGTTCATCGAGTCCATGCCAAACCCCGCGGGTATGAACCTCTTTACGCCAGCTGCGACAGAGACGTCAATCAGGTGGTCCTGGCTGCCAATCGCCAACGTGGCGAGACAGGAGACGACAGCTTCTACCCCCGAAAGGGCGAAACGCAGGGACGCTGCAGAAGTGAAATCCACCTCCTTGATATCGAGGTTCGGATGGGGCGACAGTCTTGAAGCGTTGCCGCCCCGGCGCGTGAGGGCTATGGCTGAGAAGCCTGCGTCGAGAAGAGCTGTGAGGATGGAAGGTCCGAGGCTGCCTGTGGCTCCGGTGAGTGCAACCCGAGTCGAAGATATTATTTTGAAAAGGTTGCGTGGTGGACTGCTCATTGTTGTTGTTCTCGGTATGCTCTGGGATCGACTAGAAGACTCAAGCATGAACTGCCCTTCGGCCCCGTCGGTCTCTTATACCTCGTCTACGCTGCCGAGAGACGGGGTATTCCAACAGAACCTGGCCCATCTCGCCATGAGGTCTTCAAAATGTGCTCAATGACCGTGTGAACTTTCCTAGCCAATGGTCTGACGCCGCAGCCTGCAATTCGCATCATCTCACAGGCCTAGATACTTGGCGTCGGTACCGGGGCATGTCGGCTCCGCTCGTCGGATCCGACATTCGGTTCCGATCAATCGGTTCCGACTAGTGCGATACGGCTTCTACCCAACGTCGCGCATTGTAACGCTGACAGAATGATATCTCCTAGCAAGTGCCAATGCCGCAAAGTCGCCACAGGGGCGCTAGGGAATTCTGTTTCTCTAATTTCTTGCTGGTCTCAGATTTACATCTGTACATTCTCGATGTCAGTCAGATATTGTCAGCCTCAAAGATCTAGTACCATATCAAAACCATGTGATTGAATACAGATACTAGCACGGCAGATAACAAGTCAAGCATCATTGTTTTGTAAGAAATATCCTTTCATCGCACCTACTTGCATGTATACTACACGATCCTCCGCATATTAGGGTACGCTTTCCTCCACTGGGGTATTAACGATCAAAAGAACGAATGTAGGCAACAGCCTGTTGGTATCGACAATGTTTACATCCCTTGATATACCCGCTCTACTTTCACTGCTCAACACAGCTTTTCTCATAGCTTCTTGAAAATCATGACATTCTCCACTGCAAGAATTTAGATATTCATGTAAGCGGCCACGCCACCGAAGAGAGCGGCAGCGCCGACAGCAGCAGTGCGCATGGGAGCGGCCTCAACGGAGGAGGAGGTGCTGCGGACACCACCGCCATTGTTGGCACCGGTCTCGGTAGCAAGGGGAGCAGTGGAGGTAGGACCGGTCACGCCGTCGGTGAAAGGGTTGCTGCCGTCGGTGGCAGGCCCGGCACCGGTGAACGCAGGAGGGCGGCTGGTGGCGGTGGTGTCAGGCTCGGCGGCGGTGTTGTTGGGGTTGAGGACGCTGACTGCGTGTTAGTTCGGCAAACCTTTGTGGACAGGCATTGGATGGGCTTACTTGTCAATCACATGGACGACGCCGTTGGCAATCAATACGTTAGGAATAACAACCTCAGCGTTGTTAACGTAGACGGTCCCGTTAATGGCGTTGATGGTGACGTTGCCACCGTTAAGGGTAGTCAGGGTGGTGTTTGTGATGTCGGGGCTGTACAGGACGGAACCGGCGACGACGTGGTACTGAAGGACGTTGGCGAGCTCGGAGCCGAGGCTGTCGGTCAGGTTGCCAATGGCACGGAAGGCCTCGTTGTTCGGAATGAAGATGGTCAGATCCTTGGCAGTGGTGAGGGCCTCGGCAACGTTGGCGGCCTGGACGGCACCGAGAGCGGCAGTAAGGTTGGCAGCGCGGAGGGTCTCGGGGATGCCCTGGGGAACGCTTAGGACCTTGTCAATGATGTGGATGGTACCGGCGGTGAAGTTGACGTTGCCAGCGGTGACGGTCGAGTTCTCTCTCAGAGCAGAGAAGAAGGTGACGTTGCCATCGACGGTCTGGGCCTGGACGCGCTGGCCGCCGGTGATGTTGGCGTAGGTTTGGTTCTGGAGCAGAGTGTCGATGAACTGGGGCTCCTCGGTGAAGCTGGAGGCGTAGTACGTGCCGTTCAGGACGTGGTACTGAAGAATGGCAGCGACGAGCGCGGCGTCGGTGGCAGCAGCGCCAGCGCTTGCGATAAACGCCTCTAGTGCCTCATTACTGGGGGCCAGAATGGTGATGTTCTGGCTTGCGCCAGAGCCTGGACAAGTTCGGGCTGGGTCCCAAGGAGAGCTTTTGACAGTTAGGGATGCTGTAGGGAGCGGCAACATGAAGTGAAAGATGACGGAGCTTACAAGTGAGAGCCGACAAGCTCGAGTTCTGGGACGCCAGCGCGGCCGTCAGGTTCTGCTGGCCGCCCTCTTGGGCGAGCGCAACACTGGCCAAGGCCAGGGAAATGATGTTCTTGACCTGCATGGCGAGCTTTGTGGTGCAGAGAAGCTTGTTCGAATGTAGGCTGCAGTGTGTGGAGGTAGAATGAATGTGTATCAAGAAAACTGTGCGAGTCTGAGTGTGTCGAGCCTAACAATTCTCCAAAGAAAGGATGGGGGAGAGGGCAGCATTTAAGCAAGATGCGAGCTCCTCAACTAGCTCTCTACACGAATCATGAGGACCACCACCCTGTTGAGCATCCAGTCGAGGGGGCCGTCCCGTCGTCGTGAATTACCAAATCAAGCTTGTTGCCTAAGCCGAACAAGAATCACAGCCCGTCTCGAACCCTAGACAAGGGTCTTGGTCTACATCACGACCGCGCCAGGGATCGGGATTAGGATTAGCACTGGGGAAGGAGGGAACTGGGGGTGGAGCATTAACACTCCCTTGCTCGAGGGACAACACGACCCTGGCGACTGGCTAATAAGCGGTATGCGCTAGATCGCCGGCGAGCTGCCAAGCCAAGCCGACCGAGGAGTTTCTTTCTCGTCGGCGTGCAGGTAGACGAGGTACATACACTGCCTCGGTGACGATCGAGAAGAGCCCAACAAATTGGGTTGCTGCCAGCTACTCTGGCTAACCGGCAATTCGGTGTCTTGCCCAGTTGCTTGGGGGCTTCAAGAGCTTTCTTTCTGCTGCTCGCCAGCTGTGTACGTAGCGAAACAGAGGGGCGAATCAGATGGAGGCCGTCCGTCTAAACATGCAATTCCCGGAGCTCATTGCGGTCGAACTGGCATTCCCCGGATTAGAGATCGGGAAACCATCAGCAAACGCGGAATGCCAGGAATCGCCTGGCAGCTGGAAGCATAATCTTTGGAAACATTGGACGCCATTGACAGCATGCCGTGTCTTGGGGGCTGCGTAAGCTTGCGCCAGTGGGCGACTTGGGCGCAGCGTAGAAAAAATCGATGTCGTCAGGACAGAGAGCTTAGCGCCATTGAGACCGGGAGGGGCTCCGATGGCGCCGGCAGCGAGCCGTTCTGGCGTGTTCCTGGTGTGTGTTGAGGTGTTGGGTACGCGACAACAACACCAGGAATCCATGCTTTTGGGCCATGTCAAATCTGCAAAGGCCGAACCTTGGAAAGCCAGCATGCGTAAGCTTCGGCCGTTCGACTTGTCTTCTCCCGTATGATTCTGTTTATCCCGAACTGCGAACCGAACCTTGACCGGGATCCGAGATGGCATCTGCATACCATCGTCAACTTTTGCCTGTCCAAGACGAACAATAAGACCAAGAAAAAGAGAAAAATAAAAGGCAGTCGGTTCAGGGTTGGAGTAACACTGCATTCGCTTGCTCGCAATGTCCAGCTACTGCGGACCACCCAATGTAGGGCCAGTCGGGCCACTCCTCTTCCCCCTTGGCCTCGCCCCAGTGTCCGATCTCATGGTGTGGGTGAGGTGTTGCAATGAGTGTGAGCATCACCCCCAGACCGTGGATACGAGCGTCCGCAATTGGACTAGGTCTTTGTGGGAAAAGCGTGGCCAAGGCTTTCTGGGTTCCAAGACCTCCTCCATGGGCCGGCTGTGCCGACCATACCCATACTACGCTGTAGACTTTGCGATGTTATCGATAAGTTGGTGCGTCATCGATACACTCGAACGATCGCGACTTTGGCGCTTGTTCAATCCATTACCCCTAGGGCGCATGCCTTTTTGTGCAGGTGATTTCTTGGCGGCTGCATCCTCAGCGGGCCTGTACCTTGCCCGAACTGCCCGAAAACAATAGAGTCCAACCCGTTGAGGCCTCCGATCATGTCTAGACGAACTTCGCCAAAGGCATCCGATCAATTCCTAGGCGACTGGCAAGGCACGTTTGAAATTAAGATGGCTAGGAAGCCCGGATCATGGCCATCATGGCCATGCCGTCGTGGATCAGCATCCTGGGCGCGTGTGGATGAGGGGTAAGATGAAATTTTTGGGTATCGCTTTTCGTATGTATGAATTGGGACAATCCGTCCGTTCTCCTCAGGCTTTGAGGCCTTGGCAGTGGTCGCACCTATTTCGACTTCATCACGCCATGCGCCTTTTGCGCAATTCTGTCGCCCGATAACAATTCAGGGCGGTCTCAGGTCCCGGCCAGTCGTCCACGCTACTACCCCAATGCTGGGCCAAAGACATCGTCGCCCTCGATGACCTTCCTCCGCTTGGCATCCCGCGCGTCGTTCCCCTCGAGTGCCCCGCCATCGACGCTGAACACGGCACCGTCGCCCTCGACCTTGGGGCGCCGAGGCTCCTTCTGTGACGCCATCTCGCGCCGAGCCTTCTGCAGAGCCACGAGATCTGCACGATCGGGATCTCTGCACTTTTTGAGCTTTCGTAAAAGCGGCTTGATTAACTTGGTACTTTCCGGCTGCGCACCTCGTCAGCCTCGTCACAGTCATAGGGTGGAATCCAGTCATCATAACGACTCGTGTCAGACAACTTACAGTTCCCCAATACTCGTCCAGTCTTTCCGGGGGCTCAGTTGCCAACAATTCTCGGCATGATTCTATCGCGCCCATCACCTTGTCTCGCAGGTCGTGTCGCGGTGTAGGGTCTTGTCGGTCTTCGTTCGAGGTGCCGTTCTGGCTAGGGGCAAACGCTCCCTGCACCAGTCTCTCCGCCAGTCCTCGATCGGCGAGCGAAAGCGCAGCTAGCATTATCTGGCTCGGCGTGTAGTGGAAGTAAGCGTCGGTAACGAGAGAGCTGAACTTTAGAACAGCACGGGCTCGGAAGTGGGCTGAGTCGATTCGAGCTTTCTGCATCACTGGTTAGAATGCCTTGTGATGGGCGCAGCCCCTCACACCCAACATACCTCGAGGTCGGCGTGTCGTCGAAGTTCCAGTATAGCCCCTTCCAGCGCGCGAAACGGATGTCGGACATCGAACGCAAATCGAACTCCCTGACAAAGCAGGAACTCTCCGGCCAAAATCTCCTCCTCGGTAGTGTTGGGAAACTTTTCAGCAAGTTTGGCCAGCCGTGTGTACAGCCCTTCTGCCTTGCTTCCGAAGAACAAGCACGTCTTGAGGACGTCTTGAGGCGGGTACGTCATAACGGAGTTGGTGACATAGAACCGGCGAAGGAAGACGGTGGCGGTAGCTCTGACTTCAGTTGGTAATCCACAGAAATCGGCAGCTCGAATGAGGTCAACCGTGAAGACCTTGAGTAGTTGAGTTTCTTCGGCAGGTGTCAAGAATTCGGGCAACGCCTCGACTTCTGTATCGATGCGTTTGGTCTCGATAAGGCGACTGGTGATGTGTGTTCGGGCAAGCGAATTCGTCTGTTCGCGCAGTTCCGCCAGCTTCGACGGTGAGAAAGACCACAGCCGATACTGCGTCGACAGTCGGTACCGTGCATCTTCGGTTGCCATGGTGGCAGGTTTGTAGGATTGGGGGGGCGCTCGATCGCGGAGTTCGAGGTGGATGAGAGAACGAAGGCAAAGATAAAAGTTGAATAGGTAGGGAAGAGAAGCTTGTGGATTTTCGGTACAGTCGGAAAGCTCTTGGCGACGAGCAATTGAAGATGGTGGTCGAAGCCGCGACCAGCAATCGTTGCAAGGAAATTGACGGTTCACAGGGAAGTGCGACGAGATGGCTCTTATCGTCACCGATAGGCAGGAGCGAGGTAAATGGGGAGGGACCGCACGCGACCTCACGTGATGTGTCGCAAGCCACGACTCTCACTTGTGGCTTGACGCCCCAAACCGTGGCCGACTCGGGCAGGTGGGAAAGGCTCAATCGGTACGTGGCCCGGCGGCGTACATGCTGGGCATGCGATTTGCTTCAACCCCGAAATCTGTAAGCCTGGCGAGAACCGGTTCCCATTCCCATCTTCTCTGCTCGAGGATACATCGACAATTTAGCGGTCCTCTGAAAGTGGTCGGACCTGAAGCTCAAGTGAATCGAACATCGGCACTCAAAAATGCAATTTGGGCACTTTTAATAAACTAGTCGTGGAGGAACAGCATCCATGTTGAGACTCTTAGAACCAGTAGAACCTTAGAACCCGGCCATCTCTAATCCATACCTTTTCAGCGGGGGTAACGCGATGAAGGAGCCAACGATTGCGGATCCAGCCCACGGATATCAACACGCCCAAACGCCGTGCTCCTGTCGGAGGCCCCATTCCGACTAGGAATGAACAGTCTATTGATGCAATAAGACGGAAAACAAGTGTCGCACATCGCTACGCCAAACCCGCAGACCTCTCCCGGCCCATCGAAGAGGCTCAAATAGCGGTGTATATCTAGTACCCAACCTCCCGCTTGGCGGGGATTGGGGGCGCCGGCTTCTTGGCTCGGCTCGGAGGAGGCGGCGGCGGCGCTTTCTTGGACTGGAGGTTGCTCGTGCTTCTGGTCAAGCTGCTTCCCATACTGGTCGCCGGGCTTGCGCTGCGGTCGTTCCATTCCGGACTGCCACTGCCGCTCACCGTCATGTGTTCATCGTCGCGGTCGGCAAAGACGTCGCTGGCCAGCGGTCTGCCGGTAGGTCTCAAGTTCCCACGCAGAGATCCAATGTGGGAAACGCTGGGCACCGGGGGCGTGGCGGCAGATCGTCTGTCGACAGCAGCTGGACCCTGGAACGTCTGGGACCTAGCAATGGACGGCCTCGGGGTCGTGTCTGCCGAAGCGCCAAATTTAGCCTCGGACCGGTTGGAGCGGATGGGCATGCGGACAGGCATCGGTTCGGGCTCTTCCTCGACGTGGTTGTTGCCACGAGACGAGTAGTCGTTGAATGAGCGGGCGGTGTTGGACCTTCCGCGGCCGTTACCGTAACGCCGGTCGGTCGGCGAGGGGGGTGCGTTGCCTCCAGCCCAATTCTGGCGCAGACGGCGCAGCTCCTCGGCGCAGCGCTCGTGATAGCTCAACTCGGCGTCAAGAAGGCCGGTCAGGTCGCGGACGTTTTCAGACTCGGCGTCCTTGATATCCTGCATGCGTCGCATGACGTCCTCGCCCGCTTCCTCGTACTTGGCGCGGGCAGTACGAAGCTCTTCTTCGAGGCGGAAATCCTCGCGCTTCGCTTTCTGCATCTTACTGATACTCGCATCGTAGGCCAATCGGCGCGATTCGAGCTTCTTCCGTGCGGCCTGCGGAGAGTGTGTCAGATGGGACGGGCTGAAACTACGAGTGGGCGAGCAATGACGTCGGTACGTACCTGATACTCCTTCATCATGGCCAGCGATCGCTCGACGGACACGAGCCAGTTATCGGTAACCTCAGAGGCATAGTTTTCCTGGATGCCGGCGAGGCGTTCGTTCGTTCGGCCAAGAGCTGTGCAAATCAAGGTTAGTGACGGCCGAGGCATCAGACAATGCAAAGGGGGATATGCGTACAGAGCAGACAGGCGCCGAACTCGGAGTCGGGCTCGAATTCCTCGCCGTGAGAAATCATCATGCGGCCGACGAAGGCAATCGGCAGTCCCTTCTCCTTGTCTTCAAAGGCCTCGCCGCGACGGGCAATCCATTTGACGTATGTGTTTGTGGACTTCTGGAGTCTCTCCATTCCTGGCGGGCCACGGTGTTAGCAACAAGGCTGCGCGCGTAAGGCAAGCGTAGGGGTGATGCCGTACCTTCAAATCGCAGTTGCATCTCCATTTCCAAGTTCCTGAATTCGTCCGTCTGGCCCGTCTTGGACTCGGAGCCCATCTTCTCGCCGGCCCATTGGAAGGCGCGGTCGAATTTCTTGGTGAAGTTCATGGCTGCGGTGGACTAATCTGCTACTGGGGAATCGATTGAGCGAGGGTTGGGGGTCGATTAGGAGTAGGTCGGTTCGTCGGCGGTAGTATTAAGGGATCAAATCGAAGGTAGGTTCGGTCGATGCCAGCATTCAACGGGTTGTGGTAGAGAATGGATGATGGGTGGAAAGGTAGGCGAAACCGTTGAAAGAGCCGTTAAGTGAGGGTAGTGGTGAATGATGATGGCGGAGGGCGAAGGGTTTGGGCGTGGGAGGTCCCGGAGCAGTGGTTTAAAGAAAGGGATCGGTGGCAAGAGAGATATCACACACGGCCGGGCAATGGTCGACAATGCATGGGCCAGGGATAGAGTGGTTTGGATCGATGTGCCGTAAGTGAAAGCAGGTGAAGAAGGAGGAGGACCGTGGAAGAGGGGAGGGGGTGGGATGGAGAGGGATGGGGGGGACGATTTTCAAAAACGGGAGATGGGAGACGGAGCTGGGATCTGGGAGCTGGAAGCGAGTAAGAGACGGTTGGTCGATGGATGATGAATGCTGAATTGGGGGGAGGGCCCGTCAGCAGCGAGCAGAAACAGCACAGCACAGCAGAACCTACAACGACAGGTGCAGTAGATGCAATTGTTGGCCCGGGACAGACACACTCAGAATGCAAGGCATCCGTATCCGTGGCAGAACATCCGCAACTGCCCGTGAGTGTGTCGAGTCCCAGTTTCCCAATGCTTTGATGGAGTGTGGTGCTATTCTGTTGCGGGAGGTGGGTTTTGGAGGCGAGCTAAGGCATGCAGGTACGTATCAAGTGGGGTGTGTCGGGTGTCACTCCTTGCACCCAGGACTCTTCACTTGAGGAAGGAAAGGACAACCGCAGGACGGGCGTGACGGGCTGGGCGTGGAGTGAAAGGGGTAGGAGGAAGAGACACGCGACAGCATTCACGGACATGGCATTAGTGCCTACCGGATGGACGGCCTGTTGGAAGAGAGAGGCGCCACGGGTGAGTGGCCACGACAAGACATCAGAGTTCAAGCTCAAACTTTGGAGATGGACAAGATGCAGAGTACGTACCCCTATCCTGTGGCGTGTGGGCGTACAGTATAACTGTTAGACTCATGGTATGGGCATGACGGGCAACTCGGAGATGTTTCCTATGTTGCCGTTACGGTTGCTGCCCAGTGTGTGTTGCTGCTTGCGTCTTGTCGACAAACTGCACACCTCGTGCATAAGAAACTGAGCGGATACAGAGACAAAGTACCTAGGTCGCCAGCGTGCCTGGCTCATTCGCACGGTAGTCTTACTGTCACCTCGATTTCGCGTTTTCCAATCCAGCTTCCCGTTTCTCGCGGGCTCATCCAGCATAAGCAACGGACTGGCACGTTGAACCGCTGGGCCGCTGGGGAACATCAGTGAAACGAGAGCAAAGGACCAGCCGCTGGAGGTAGAAGGGCCCCGCTCTCTCAGGTTCGAGAATGGAAAGAGATTGGAGGCGGGGAGCGGTGCAGTAAAAAGCGGATGGCGTACCGATCAAGGGGGAGGAACTAGGTTGGGCGTCGGAGAGGGTGTGAACGCAAGTACCTTTTCTTCAGTGGTACATGGAAGCTTCCAGGTTTGAAGAAGGGGGTACGGAAGGCAGAAAAAAGGGTCCAGCCCAGATGGTCAACGGCGTTTCCAGCAGTGGCTCCCTTCCAGAGGCTGATCAGAACACTAAGTAGCAGACCATGCAGCACGGGGACAGGGCCTGGATCATGGCAGCTGCATTTGCTAGCACCCACACGTACGAAAAATGTTGGCCACCGTTGTCGGGGTTGGTTGAACAGCCAGCTGCATCCCGCACCTTGGATCTGCACCAATCTGCTGCATCTGCTCGACTGGCTGTCTGCAACAAACCAGCATGTCACGCTTGCAGCTAACGGCCAGAAAAGAAATGGTTGGAAGGAATCGGGGGTGGAGGTAATTAGCCGTATTCGAAGGTCGTCTCCGGCGGCACGGATTCCTTTAGCGAAAGAAGAGGAAGAATGGGGAGGGGTGCAACTGACTAGATATAATCGAGGAGACATCTCGCGACATCCCACAGTACAGCCATTGATATGAAGGGAGCCAATCTACGAGAGCCCCGGTGTGGAGGATATTCAGATTGCATCCATCCTGTGGTCAAATTCGAAAAGGACAGCTTTGGCCGCAATCTCCTCGTCCCCTCCCTCCCAGCCTATGTTCTCGTCAACTCTTCCCCGGGTGAGAACGGATATGTATCTCGTCGAGAAATAATCACGCAAAAACAGGCCTTTGGGAAAGAGGTAACGAGCGACGGACGTCCCAAGGTGGCTGGAACATGCCCGCTGCGTTGGCTAGAGCCTAGGAACCAGCAGCCGCCACAAGCCGGGCGCCCCATCATCAACGGCTTTCCTTCCCCCTCTCCTTCCTAATGTCACTCAACGTCCTCCATTTCCTCCCTCAGCGTCGGGAATGACAGGGACACACGACCAGCCAGACGAACGAACACAGTCACACCTCCGGCGCGACACATGACTCCCTTCCTCCATCCCTCAGATCGGGCCAGTTCGTAGAACATTCCGGGCGTCCTGCGTTCTAGCGCTCCCACTACCCCGGGGAAGAACGGCGGCGAGTTAGAATCCTCGGGCGGGTTTCCAACAAACCCAGCAGCGGGCACGGCGCGGCATTGAGCCAATGGCGGCGACCATGTCTGCCGTTTCTCGACGTGTTTGGTTTCTCCCGATATTCTCCAGTGGCCCGCCTCTCTCACACTCGTCGTTACAACGATTGTCTTCCGGCGGTTGATGAGCGGTCTCGTCGGCGACATGTCCGGCGCCATCGTCGTCACCAAGTCATGTCGCGGGTATGTGGAATTGCCCACGACGCACTGTCGCAGTCGAGTGTCTGTCTCGTTGGCGGCACTAAATTGATTGACTAGTGAGCTTAGCGCCGGGCTTGTTCTCACTTCTCTGGCGCAAGAATAGTTACTTGCCGCCCTCGTCGTTCTCCCATGGTTTGGGACCGAAAACCTGCTAGCCAGTCGAACGGCCCAGGTGGCTCACACAGCACACGCAGCACACACCACCACCACCAGACTGGGATCCAGGAACACGACCAGTCTCATCCACCCGCCACCTACACGTAGCAAAGGCTGTGCACACGTAGATCGAAGTAGGGTCGTTGGGGACCGGGTGGGGCCCCCGCTGGTCCTCTCGTCTCTCCCGTCTGTCTCCCTTTCCACGCCTCTCCACAGTCCCATTCAACGCCCGTGAACGCTACTCTGAGGGTCTCGTCTGGGCCTTGTTTCCTTGGCTCCCCTGCCTCGTGGCATTCTGCCCCCCCCCGGTGCAGTCGGAAGGGCTCTGAGACGGATGGGTCTGCAAGACGGGGATTGATTGGCAGGCGAAACAATCTACGAGCCTCCTCGGAAGCCAAGATTGTAAGGGCTCAACCCAGCTTTCAAGGTCTTGGCTCGATGTCTCGTATCGACAGTTCTGCTTCATACAAGCACTGACTTGGCCGCGCTGCGTGACCGTTGGGGAGATTGAGCCTATTGCGAGGTCAGTGGCCTCCGCATCGCCCTGTCTTGCCTTGAGATGGGATCGCGGACTGGACCAGCCGGACACGATGCGACAGCCACCTCATCTATCAAAAACTGAGGCACCAACTTTGCCGGCCTCCAGCGTCACGGGAAGGGCCTTGGAACCCCAGAGTTCTGTCTTCCAAGCGTCCCGCCAGCTGCCGCCAGTGGCCCAGACCAATCCACACGTCAACAGCATGAGCAGCTAACGGCAAGCGCAGGTAGATCAGGTGTTGAGCTGTCTCCCGCCACCTGCCAACTGCCACCTGTCACTCTCGCTGGTACTGTATCGACGGATACACGTCAATGTAAGGAAGGCGTGGGGTGGGAGAGTCAAGTGCGCCCCGCTCCTGCCGTTGGATGTTTGGTGTTGATTCGGTCTCATCGAGGAAGGGAGGGGAAACGGACGGAAACGACTGACAGAGAAGAGAACACGCCGACTGGACAGAGCTGCCCCTATCCTTTTCCTTACTCGCCTTGGCCCGTGTGTCGTCGCCGCATTGCATTCCAGTAGACCCGGAGTCGACGGTTGTTGGTCGTTGGTTTGTTGGTCGACGGCCGATGCCGATGCGAGCCATGACGCCGTTTCCTTCTCACCTCAAACCTGTCGAGTCGTTGCCCTTTCTTTTTTTTTCTCTTTCCCCACTAGCCAAGTCCAAACTTTGTTTTCGCACTGGAATCACTTGATTCGCAGTGGACAGGTGTGACAGGCTGGCAGGCGCCGGATAGCTGTTGAGAGAAGCATCTCTGTTTTTCTTTCACTACCTACATGTCTAGCCCATCGATAGCCATCAACAAGCCGCCAGACATATATGCGGCGCCACGTACTCCTTCCGCTGGAGGACAAACTCTCACAGCCAGCATCACGATCCGGCATCACCTGCCTCGGTGACGAGGCGGCTGCTCGAACCAGCTCACCTCGGCCGGTCTGTTGACTTGCCTTCGTCGACCTGGCGCCGAACTTGCCGGGCTTCGGCTTTTGACGAACAACTTGCACAAATTGCAACTTGACCGTCCGTCCGCCACGCTATCCTTTCTTCGTATCCACCGTTACCCGTGAGAGACTTTTCGGCGATACTCGCTGTGTCTACGGATACCCAAAAGTTGCTTAATCTCATGCGTCCCATCGCCGCTAGCAGATCGGCTGTCTGGGATATGTCACTCACTGTGCTTCGGTATTAGCGCCGCAGATCCTTACGGCGTCACGTCTCTCACACTCAACACGCTGCACAAAGCACCAGCGGCGCTACGTCCGCCAGTGCAAGTCTCACTCAACCCGCACTGGGGAGAACTGCAGCACCGCTGAAGCTTCCCGCGACTGCGCCTCAATCGCTCACCAAATTTGGCCCACAGCTGCTGGGATCAAGCCGGTGTCTCGGCAGCAATCTCACACCCCCTAACCTCACCTCGTCCGCTCACGCCGTTCCGTTTGCTTTTACGCTGATGTTTTGAACTCGCAAGCGGCATGAACAATTCTCATTACGAGGCCCATGCGATCTCGACGTCCGCGTATCATAGTCCCGCACCTTGTTCTGCGCCTGCGCTCGCGCTCCCATCCCCGGCGAGCCTTTGACAGGCCGCTTCTTTCCACCTCATCCGACGATTCGGCGGCGTCGGGCCCCCATTCGATCACCCTGCCATGACGACATTGGACTTTTCGCTGGGCACGCAGCGCAGAACAAACACTCGTATCGTATCAGTCATCCGTCCGACCCAGGCGACCTGAGAGCTCGGAACGCAATACCCCTGATCCTCACCATCTACAACAACCTTTGAGCCTCACGCCAATCAACATGTCGGAAATGACATCACACTCGTTTCCCTCGGCCTTTCTCGATCATTGGATTCATTCTCTCAAGTCGAACCGCGGAGAGCAACTCAACGACTTCCCCAACTATCACGTCTCCGACCCCGAGAGCCTCGTGACGACATGCAGCCCCAAATCGCTCGTCGTCGGTAATGGCGCCACAATTTACAGGGACACACTTCTCCCGGCCATTTTGACTGCGAAACATGAGGTCATCTTGGTGACCTGCTTTTGGGCTCCGTCCGATACCCTCTGTGCCATCAGGGAAACCCTGGAGCTTCTCGCCGAGCGACGACGGGAAGCAATTCGGACGTCTGGCGAGCGCGCAGTCGCCCCATTACGCGTTCGCATTTGCTTTTCGTCGCGTAGCTTCTTCCAAAAGATCTTCCATCCGTGGTCGAGAGATGGATACGCGTACCCGACCTCGGCATGGCCAAAGCTCGGACTGCCCCCGGACACCGCCCTCAGGGCGGCCCGCATCGAACTCTCCGTCAAGAGCCTATTCTTCCTGCCATTCAGCGTCATGCATCCCAAGTTTGTCATTGTCGATCGCAAACGCGCCTGGATGCCCAGCTGCAACGTTAGCTGGGAGACGTGGTTCGAAGGCTGCATCGGGTTCGAAGGAGCTGCCGTCGCCCAGCTCGTGAGATTCTACAATCACGTGTGGGAGCAAAGCGGCCCACGGGAGATTCCCAACGACTTCGCCGGCGGTGAGGCGCCACTCTGGGGGCCAGCCCATGTCGATGGAGATGCTGGCCGAACTATACCTGGGCAACTTCCGGACGACGAGACCGCGTATCGACGACTTAGCCTCGCGGGGCTGCCACCGTGTCCAACAATAATCCTGCCCTCGTCCCACCACTGGAATCCTGGCTTCCGCTACATTCCCCTGTGGCGGCGAACCAAGGCTCCGGTGACCCCATTGAATGCGGCCCTGCTCTCGTTGTTCGCGTGCGCCCGGACCGACATCGACATCGTGACACCGAATCTGACCTGCCGGGCCGTTGTCGATGCCCTCCTCAGCGCTCTGCGCCGCGGCGTGAACGTTCGCATCAGGACGAGCAAGAACATGATGTTAATCGAGCAGCTCGTCACGGCCTGCACCACGACGGAATGGACACTACAATCGCTCATCAAGCGATACAGGCAAGCCTGCGAGGAGTGGACCCGGAAGCGGTTGGCTGATGCCGAGTCTCAGCTGCAACGTCCTGGTCGTCTCGACATCTACTACTACCACCCGAACCTGCAGGCTACGGCGGCGCGGGACCCACAGGAGCCGGTCGTGTCGCACTTGAAGATGACACTTGTCGACAGGGAGTACCTCTGCCTGGGCTCCGGCAACCTGGACCGGGCCAGCTGGTACACGAGTCAAGAGCTGGGTATTCTGCTACATGTTCCCGACTTCAAGCATGACATTTGGTCTGAATCCCTCGAGTCCAGGATAGAAGTGCGATTCAGCGGGGGGCCCGGCGACGGGATAGCGGGCTAGTCAGTTGATTGTTGTGTATGTGTATGTGCGTGTCTCTGTATGTGAGTGTGAGCACGTGTGCGTGTGTTCTAGGTACAGCGTCGCCGTTAGATACCCATTACGCTCTGTATTTCTTATTGAATCATGTCCGTCGCCCGTTCGACATTGTTCAGGCGAAGGATGACAACGACTCTGGTCTCACTTTGTTCTCGCGACGAGCAGTCCAGACAATAGCCCTGAGAATCTGATCCATGAACAACTCGTCCTCGTAAGCCTCGTCGTAGTGGCCGAGGCTGTGTAGAACGACCGCCCGCCTTCGAACTCCTGGCACCATGCAAGCGGGTGATCGTCCCCCATGGCGCCGCCCTCGAAAGTCGACGGGTCGCCCCGGACTAGGATGTGGAGGTTGTGGTTTCCCCTGGGATGCGAAAGGAAGTTGTACCATTCGTCTGCCCACCGCTCTCGAACCCCGTCCGTCGCCGCCGCCGCCTCGGCCGGTTCCCTTCCGCGGTCCCCGTCCCGCCTCGTGATGAAGTGTGCTGGGTCCTCAATCACCCACGTCCCTCGGCGGGCGGCGGGTGCTGGTCAAAGTGCGCGCCGACGAGCCTGCCGTACCAGTCGTCATCGCGCAGCCCGGACGCGGCGGCGTGCACGCCGACGAAGCCGCCGCCAGATCTCACGTAGGTCCTCAGCGCGTCGAGCTGGTCGGCGTCGAGAAATGTCCCGGTACAGTGGAGGAAGACGACGACGGCGTAGGCCCCGAGAGAGCGCGGCGTGATGGAGGCCTCGGCGTCCTCGCTGGCGTCGACGGTGAAGAGTCCCGTGCGGGCGCCGATGGACTCCAGAGCCGAGACGGCGGCAGGGATGCAGTCGTGGCGGTAGCCCGAGGTCTTGCTGAAGGCGAGAATGCGGAAGGGCCCTCCGAGTGGTGACTCGGGGGTAGGCGTCATATTTCGTGACTCTGGATGAGCCGCGATGATGGTGGTGCTTGGTAGTGTTCGGCGTCGAAGGGGTATGGCGGGTGAGCGGGGAACTAACCTGAGTAGTTATTAATGGCCTAATTTGCACTTAATCTTCAACTACCGGCTGTGTGTTCTAGTGGATTATGATTTCTCGTTCACAAGTATGTGCACTTGATCCCGAGAAGGTCGCAGGTTCGAGCCCTGCCACGGTCATAGCTCCATTTTTTTGCTATGGATCTGGACTTACTCTTGACTTGATTTTTTTTATCTTATCTCCCACTTCTTGGAAACCGCGAGGGCGGCTTGTTCTTTAGCTTGTCTGACTATTTTGTGATGCTGAAGCTGCCTCTAGGAATCGTTCACGTATTATTTCCCCCTCTTAAGTACTCTCACACACATGCACCGTGACGTATTTTGGTTACTCATTACATTAGCATCTGCTCATCGTAGGGGTATTTCTAAGCATCGGGCTCGTCTCCGTGACAACCGTCCCGGGACTGGCCCCGGGAATCCTCCCGGGCCCGGATCGTGGCCATGGGTCTTCCCTCGCCAATCTACCCCTTGGCGAAAATCTTGCCCAATCAACGCCTCGTCCCCTCCTCTCACGCCGCGCAGGAAGCCGGCTCGCCGACGCCAATCTCAGACGCGGCGAGCAGATACTCCATGAAGCCGGCGCTCGTCTCGAGCAGGTTCTGATGGTACTGGTCGGGGGTCGGGTAGAACGGGCAGTCGGCCTCGTTGTTGCCGAAACCGAACTCGACGGTGAAGCCGTGGATCTTGCCGAGCGAGGGGTCCGCGAAGTGGCGCGAGTAGGCGTAGTCGTCGCTGGCGCCCGACGTCGGGTAGAGGTAGGCGCTCTGCTCGACTTCGTAGTGGCGTCCCACGGCGGCGTCCATGGCGTTGCCCATGCGCATGGCCGCGAACACCTTCTCCGACCAGTCGCTGCTGGGGATGTACTCGCCGTAGATGCCGTTGTTGGACGGCGTGTCGGGCATGAGGCCCCTCACGGCGTCGTACGACTCGTTCAGGAAGTTCATGTATGGCTTGCGCAGCTGGTTCTCGTCGCTTCCCCAGTTGTACAGCACGACGCCGATGTAGCTATGGATGTCCATGAACCACCGCACCTCCTTGTGCTCGTCCATGACCCACTTGATGCTTTTGGTCTCGGGCTCGGAGAAGGCGCTGGCGCCGTGGTACGTCTCGGCGCCGGGGTCCTCGGAGGCGACGTTGGGCCCGACGGTGGGGGCGAAGTCCTCGAGGAAGTCGAAGAGGAAGTCGAAGTTGCGGTTCAGGTCGATGCCCACGGCGTCCGGGTCGCCCCCGGAGGCGGCGGGGTTGCGGTTCTTCCGCCAGCAGCTGTGCGTGGCCTGGTCGTAGGCCACGCCGTCGGGGTTGCTCAGGGGCGTGAAGACGATGCCCGTCGATAGCGCGCGCTGCACGTCGCAGTTGGTGTAGGTGCGGCCGCCGAAGGTGAGGCCCTCGCCATGCTTGTTCGCGTACAGCAGGTCCGAGATGAAGTAGATGATGTTGTCCGAGGCGCCACGCTCGCGGGCGTGGATGGCGGCGTTGAAGTAAACGCGGTACGCGTCGGTGCAGTTGCCGGAGCCGCCGACCTTTGCGCCAAAAAAGGAGGCGTTCTGGTACGTCTTATAGGGCGACTCGAAGTACTCGATGTCGTACTCCTCGACGAGGCCGCGGACGGCGCTCTTGATCTCGTTGACGTTGAGGAGGGACTCGAGGTTCGTGCCGGCGGGCTGGGAGCCCAGGCCGCGGGGGAACTTCTTGCCGCCCTCGAAGCGGTCGCCTGTGCCGATGGTGACGCCCGTGTTGCTGGGGTCCACGGCCTGGCGACGGGCGATGCGGCCGCCCGAGGCTTCGCCGGGGAGGAGGCAGGTCTCGCCCAGGAGGGCGAGGGAGAGGAGGGCGCAGGCTTGCGAGGTCTTCATTGCCGTGGCGATGAGGTGGGAGGTCAGGGCGGCGGACAAGCTCTGAGATAGAGGACTCGCGTCGGTGGGAAACCCGAGAGAGGGGAGGAGGGTCGGACAGGAGCTTGACAGGAGCTCGACAGCAACAGGGGCGATTTGCGGCGCGCGATATATATCAGAGTCGCCAAGAGGTCCGTCTCATTTGACCAGAGTGACGAGCTCCGCCGGAATCACACTCTGCATGTGTAACTGCATGATGATGTTGGTGATGATGTTGATCACCGTCACCAGGGGCTCGTCAGGTCACTCCCGGCCCCCTGCCCGCATTGTGCCTCGCGGTCTGCGTTGATATCATTCGTCGAAGTCTGGGGCCGCAGCATCACGAGAAATTTTCCTTTGATACCACTTCCCTGTTTTTGTCAAGCCCTATCTCGCTTCGTGTTCATCTACCAGCGCCTCGGTCCGAGTGCGATCGTAACGTTGGTGAGAGACTGGCCGCAAGACCAATATGAATCGATCAAGACTGCGGCGAGCTCGATCAGGCAGCTGGTCGCCGAGCAGGCTTTTACGCTCATCTTACTGCTAATCACAGGTCGTTTGATCCAATGCTGAGGGTGCTACTTATCTGTTCAAAATGTCGGCAACAACGCTTTGTACGACAGGATTGGTCAGTCTCGTCATGTCCTGCCCGTTTCTTTTCTCGCCGGTGGGCTCAGTGGGAGTCTTGGCAAGGACCTTTTGCAGAGTCCAAGACGCGAACCGAGCAGGGGCAAGCTCTGCCCCAGGCACGGCACGCGTCGGTTCTTTTCCTTCAGTCCCAGGGGCCGGTGTGGCAGCGGTGTAACGTCGAAAGTGCGGGCTGAACCGGTCGATTTGGTTGGAGTCTTGGCCGCGAGAGCTCCGTGCGACTGCGGGGATCAATCAGTCCGGATTCGGCAGGTCGCGATTTAGCCCCCGGAGATTAGCGGCGAATGAATGCTCCAATGTGAAACTTTATGCTGCTACATAGTAATTGAATCAATGTTTCTGCTGGCTGCTTGGCCCACTCATTCTTCGCCACAGCACTGCCGATGCCGACGATGTTGCGCTTTATCTGGGGAATTAGGTAACTCGGCTATTGGATAGTCACAGGCTCATCATCTCGAACACTGTGCTGCCCGTATCATTAACTACAAGACTTGACACTGAGGATATTCACAAACCTAATTCAAACGTGTATGAGATCTTAGTTGCACATAAGCCTTACCCGTGTCAAAGAAAATTCAGACGAACAGTGATGACAGGCATAACCTGACTCGTTGGGACCGGATCATTCTAAAATCTGCGAACCGTCTTCAACGCCGCCTCTCTCTCACCATGAGGCCATTCTCTGAGTAAGACGTGTAAGTCTGGACTTCCAACTCCGATCAGGTGCACGACCTAGTCACAGCGACACTCACCCGTTATGTGCTGTCGTTAAAACAGGATGATGACAAAATGAGCCTCTTATATTTCCGCCCAGTCCCGACTACTTGCAGATACTCCAAAACTTGGTTCAACAATCGTCCGCCGAAGATCCTGCAAAGTTGCTTGAGGTGGTCGGTATTCCGGCTGCAGGTTCCACCTCGCAATCGTCAAGCTTTGCCAAGCCGGCATGCCAGCCTTCTTTCAAGGCGAGCTCCTGACAACGTATCGCGTTGCAGGGAAATATGCATAGCTGAGCTTTAGCACTGCTACAAAACTCAGGTCGGGTGTGCAGTGGCCTGGTGGGCCGCCTTGGCACTCTGTACGTGATCCAAACGACCGGGTTCATCTGACATAGTCTGTGAGCCTGACCTGAGAATGTAGTGATCCCCGGCAGTTACCTCGGTCTACAATATAATACAACCTCTGAACCAGCAACGTAGCACGATGCTCTTCTTTTTGCCTAGAGCCTTGTTAGTCTGCTACCCTCTGGCCTATTTTGCTTATTTGATCTTTTTCGTCTGGGAACTCAATTGTCATGCGGGCAAGCTTTTTCTAGGGCCGATGACGGTTGTCACGCTGTCTAGAAGTTCATTCGCCTAGAGCAATGCATTTCTGAAACAATGTCGTTGTAGGGCCTTGTGTTTTGTGTCTTGAGAGCAAAGTTTGGAACAGGCCAGGCATGCTCGCAAGTTAAATCGGTTCCATAAAACTCGTATCGTCGTCTCGTGTGTTGGTTCCGAAGGCGACAACTCTTGTAGCTCCAACCTTGGTTCTCTTAGCTAAAAACATACCGCTCGTTGCTGACTGACGGACCACAAGTGTCTAAAGACAGGCCCAATCTTGAACGGTTACAAAAGAGCCTTACGGGGCCGAGGGCAGAACCCATGTCGAAATCTCCTGTGGAACCGGGTATTCAAGGCACTATTGATGCTATCTTTTCCGTCTTTTCTTTCGCCAGCACAGACCAGAACACGATCATTTGCTTCAACACTCCTCACAACTGCGTCACTCACTCTAAAAAAGAATCGCCTTTTACTCTACCCTCTATTTACTACGATAGTTTCCGTCCCCTCACTCCTAATCGGCCTCTAGACCGTCTCTTCCGTAGCGCCCTCGCCAATGTCGATTGCTAGCGAATCCCATTGGAACCAGGATGTTACCCGAGACACGTCCGTCTTGGCCCATGTGACTGAAGCCGCTCTGCTAATCCCGAGACCTTCGGAGCTAGAGAGCTCGCTACTGTCGACAACGTTGGCGAATTCTCTGGTTTGAGCAAGAGAGCCATGAGCTCGAAGGTTAAGATTCACGTCTTCAACGCCGCTGCCAGAATTGTTGGTATTAACAACGAGAACGAACTGTGTCTATGTCGGCTTGAGACTGGGCAAGTTATATCTACTGCTCATTCCAAAGCAATTGCAGTCGAAATTTTGAGTGTAGCGCACAGACACAAATAGTCGACAGCCGCATTTTACATCTTAGGTAGCTTACCGCCCCGACCTTGATCCGTTCTCTGCTCTCGCATAACCACTATGATAACAGCTTCCAAGGCTTAACTTTCATGATCGTCCATCGAGTCTTTTTCTTCGTTCTCCATGGCAGATCTGTCAAATCGTCATTTGTCGGACAGAGTCTGCAGTCTGCCATCGCTAACTTCCTCGCCATAGCGGTCGAAATTTGTCTTTTGAGCGGCTTGAGTGTGGCATATGAGGAAATCCTATGGCAACTATTTCAAAAGAAGGCTCTCGAAGCTGTCACGATTGATAAGCTTATCAGACTTGTCACGAGTCCTTGGAACCTTACGCGCCCCGGTATTTTTCTGGCCACTCCTGAACCTTGGCTTGTTGCATTCCTCTGCTTTTTGCTGCCTCTGGCAATCGTGTTCCCACCCGGTGCGTTGACAGTGGAGTACAGTGAAGCAGTCAAGCCAGTGACACTACACAATGTGCCGACAATGAACATCAGCAACTGGGGAAATGGAACTGTCCAGGACTTTTACCGTCATGCATTGTTTGAGATTCCCGATGAACTCATGGCGTCCGCTGTAGGAAGAACTTGGTGACATATATAAACGCTCGCTAGCGAGCAAACAGTCAAGTCGGGCCATCTTGCAGTTGGAATATGTTACTGACCGTGTTCAAGCTTCAGGTGAACCGGTTCCGCTACGAATGCCCTGTAGTGGCACATGCAGCTATAATAGCATCATTGATGGGTCGAAATTCGACTGCAGACAAGCGTCCATGAGTGAGTTGCCTGAGTATAAGGAACGTTGGCGCAACGACACTGTTGGACCTTTGACCAAATGCCTTCGCGAAAATATCTTCCAGGCATTGGACGTGGCCGAAGAGGAACTAAAGATGATGGATTCCTTAAAGTTGGCTTGGTTCCCAATCAAAGGCGGAAGGTGCGTCCCTAACGTAACTATGGAGGCTAGGTTGTGTTCAACTGCGCTGGCAACTTACCGTTTTACCATTGCCAATTTTCAGAACGGATCCCGGAGTATTCACACTTCGATTCTTAATTAGACGCCAATATCAACAGAAAAGCCTTTGGGTACATTTCTGTATGAATATTTCCCCGGACAGAAGTTTGTCAACGAGTCTAAAATAGCGCAAAATGCTTTGACAAATCAATTCCGAAGTTTGCAGGCTTTGGCGATAAGTCAGGCTGCGGTGCAGTCACTGACGGGAAAGACACTTTACAAATATGGTATGTTAACCTTACTAAAACGCTAAAAGTACGTCCAATTGAGCGTAAAAGGCATAGCTAATACGCGTTCAGATCTATTTCCAGGCGTCTCAGTTCTCGTAGTGAATGGAACAAGAGCAGCTGGAAGCCCATGTATTGGCATTCGTGACAATTTTGGTCTGGATGTCGATATCACAGCAGAGAGCCTGCAAAACTATCTTCAAGGCGTCCTCATATCAAGCATATCTCTCGACTGGTTGCAGCCAGAAGCCCTCTGGACTAGTAGCGAGCCCATTGAAGCCCTCGACGGTGCGACAGTAAATCTTTTTTTAGCAAGCCGTGGCAATTCTATGCACCTTATGGCTCTTGCCTTGTTGTAATAACGATTGTCTGTCTTCTGGTACATTAGGGTCGTGCTGAGACGGTTCATCGACCGGTAACAGTTTTCTTTATCTTAGATCAACGACGAGTACAGGCAACGTCCTGAGGGAACTAGGGAAAAAATTGCAGCTTAGAAGGCTTAAAAAATTTGAAGAGAGTTTGAAGAGGTGAAGCTACGATCCGGCATAAAGAGAATGATCGAGGGCCCAGGAACAAGGGACTTGAACGTAGCTGTAGCCTTTTTTTTTTTTTGCTTTTTGAGCTTAGGCTGAGATTGAACCATGATGTGCCGCCATGAAAGTGTGGCATTCGAACAAGCGAGAGACGTGATTGTTTGATAATTTACAAACAATACAATATGGATGTCAATAATTACTGTTCTCATTAGCTGTTGAAACCGAGCCTGACGTTTTCCAGACTCATTGAGCAAAGGTTGTGGTTCAACTTTCTAGAGATTTGTATTCATTTATCTTCCTCTACCGTTAATTATAGCTCGCGGGTAAGGACTTATGGGACTTAAATATCGACGTAGCCATTAGCTGTCGTAGGTTAAACTAGAGGGTTAGGGCTATTGGAGTTGCGTTCAATTTCGTCTTACATCAGCATCAGATGCAAGATTGACTCTACCAAACCCTGCACCCTAGAGCTGCTAAAGCTATCGGAAGCTCCGAAATACAAGTTTTCAACCATAGAGTTGTAAACTCGAACTCATCTGAATCATCTACGACGTAAACTTACCCAATTGTTTTAGTGTCGGACGACATATTAAGGCATTTGAAACGAACAAGATGGGAGCATGGCCTTTATATCTTCTCAGCAAAGAACCCCTTGACAAGACTCGTTCAGAGATAACAGTCAAAATCTACACTTGGATGTCCAGTAGCACATGCTCCTTCTGGACGCTTGCTTGTATGTTGGGTTATACTGACAATATGCGATGTGAGCGGTACAGCAGTTTGAACCTCTAAATCTTAGCTTCAATGCTACCGATGGCCACTTATTGCAGCGTTTTTGGTAGAAAGACGCGTATTGAACCTTAAATAGTCGCATGACCGTGGTTGGGTGATACACTCGCTTCACAGTAACGTGGGTCTATGGCAGAGAACATTTGGACTTAATTTGCAGTTTCCTAATTGACCTTTCTGGGGCCTTCAAAGTTTGGGCATTGTATACTGCCTACAAAGATTGTTGAAACCCGTTGTAGTTTCTTTGTCTTTGCACAGTGTTGGTAACTAGAAGGAGCCGGTGGCCAAGCGCTGGAAGAGAATCTGTCCAAGTTCGCTCTAGCGACATCCCGGACAACGAGTCACGAATTCTCGATGAGATTACAATGTCACGAGTTGACGAGCTGAGCTCGGAAACCTGCATGACGGTAAAGGCGCCCCAACGCGGCGACCGATGGACGAGACGAGAGGCAATCTGGCTCTCATATGACCCAATTGTCTATCAAAAATACAAACTGCCCAGTCAGATAGGACGGTTGATTTACAAGATCAATCGGGCTCGACATCAGTTGCGAGAGCTTCCCACTTTAAGAACGTGGTGCTGCGAGCTTTGTAGCCCCAATAAGTGACATGTCAAGTGCCCAAAACGGCGACATAACGAGGGTAGCCTTGCCAGATCTAGGAGGTTTGATGGCCCAACAATGTACATTTTCACGGGTGTTGAAAATGAGGATCGTTTCTCAAGCGGCTGGGACAGCTTCCCAGAAGAATCGCTTGTGGCTGTCGTTCTACCAACCCTGAAGGCAAATCTAACCACGGCCGTGACGGAAATTTTCCAACTGCAGAGCTTTTGGTCGGCTCACGCCAGTTCTCAAAAATGCCATAAATCTGACAGGGGCGCTTTTGCTCGAAGCGTAGTGTCTGGAGATTTAGTGCGGGGCCAAGTTGTAAGGCATGTCGTTGGAGATTATGAGAAGGCTGAGAGGGAACAGTTTAATCTAGCTAAGCAACAGATACCATCTTCCGTGGAATGTATTTGCAACAGGTGTATGGGCAATTCGAATGCATCCCACCCTCGTAAGGCTGTATTGGGTAGCAGCGTCTTCCATGGACCGGGCTTGTCATCCACCGTGTGGGACTCGGACCGGAGTAGTATCGGATATGTAGGGCTGTCGTCCGCACCATCGCCGACGACGGCCGCACGCTCCTCCCACGTCCTCCAAACCCGTAAGGCTTGACAGTCTAGACCGTTCAGTGTCGCAAGCCAGGCCATGAACCGACTTACCTTCTCTACTAACCCTTACGTGTTGGCTGCGAGCATTCGGACGGAAAATCTTGAGGTCGGTGTCCGAGGACTTGAGAGTGTTCTGCGGCAACCACATGCTCGATCCTAGTTTGTGTCCGTTGTGATCGTCCATGGTCGCCCATCTTATCCCACCTTTTCCTCTCGTCGACATTGGACGTCAGATAATGGTGATACTCGTCTCCATCTGCTGACCAATTCCAGTGTATGCCTACGAGTTATGTGGTCGATGGAAGGTCCACTGTGCGAACGTCCGGCTAAACACAAGACTCTGTAACTCGTAGCTTCAAGTGACAGGTATACGTCGCTATGAGGCGGCGGCCGCGAGGTGTACCGAAGTCCAAAGGCAGTGTCGGTCGTTGTCGCATACGATGGTTCTTGTGCGTAGCACTCTATCGAGATGACAACACTCGACTATGCTCGTGTCAAAGTCTGCAGTGAGGCATTGCAAGCGGTCTTGATCGAGTAACAACAGCCACTACAAAGAGTCGACTTTTTTTTTTGTGAGAGGCCCAGCAAGGGCATAAGTAAGTAGGCAGACGCAGATGTATTTAAGCAGGGCCGTTTGCGCCCGCAGACACGTGAACGTTGAGCGCCCGTCGATACGACAGATAGAGCTATGTCTCTGGATGATGTGCGCTTGGGCGCCGACCAAGGTGAGAATAGGCGAGAGAGCGCCCGCAACAACGCAGGGCAGTGGGACAGATCCATGGCCACGGGACGACGGGAGCAGGAACGGACATGATCCAAAAAACCCTAAAAGCCCCCGATGCGGTTGCTGCGACTCATCTGACTGACCGTGACTCTCCGGACGTCTTCGCCAACTGACTGTTGTATTTCATCGACCACAAGTCAAAGCATTTACTCAAGTCGTCATGCTTTGGCACGAAGCGTGCAGGTTCAACAGCTGTCTACCTCAGGAATCCAGAGACTGGAATCATGAGTAGCGGGGGAAGAGAGAACTGAACGCGGGAACCTACTCTACCCTGAAAACCGAATGGAGCTGATAGGCGTCGGTGGCAGATAGGGCTGAAGAATTTGAACAACGCAGGCTAATCAGTGAAAAGGCACCTTATCTCCACGCTCGTAGATGCCTATCAATGAGCTTCAGTATCAGTGGTGCAAAATCCTCCAAGACCGGTTTCCCATAGCCAAGGCGGTCGTTGCTAATCGGAGGATAGGTTAAATCGGCACACGAATGGAGTCCGACATGAGTAAGTAAGGGTGGGTGACGCAGAGATATGGCACAGAGTGCTGATAAGGTATCTCAGCCGGCGGTCCAGCCTAACTTGGGTTAATATGAGTTGTCATACATGGGGAGGCGTCTCAAGGATCTGATACGAGGATAAACCAACAGTAAAAACCAAGAGGTTGAGGTTATTTCCTGTTGATCAGAACATAATTCAGAAGCACGAGACACGAACATGATATGCAGGGAACGTACAAGCAACATGTGTTGTTCAGGAGAGAAAATCCCATGCTGATGGTCGACTTGTACTATGCAGGCAGTCAGTCGTTGGGAACTTGGGCGAGGAAGGTCCTGCATCACGAACCCCGTTTCAGTCAGTCGAGTAGGGGAAGAGCATGGGGGGAGCCCTGCAGAAAGCCAAATGTCGGGGGCACTTCCACTGGTCCCTGCCTCGCCTTATCAGCGCCAAGGCGGCGCTAATGGACAGGTCCCCACCGTGCCGAGAGATAAGACGCACCGACCAATGAAAACCGCAACTTGGCGGCAGCTTCTCCAAATGGACGTCGTGGCCGGGACGACTCTCTGCGACTTCCGATGCCACCTTCATTCCCGCGAGGCAAGAGCAAATGGGACTCGGATTCGAATGGAGCAGGTTCCTTTTTAGCGTTCCTTACCTTTGGTCTTTTGGTACGGGTACCTCAGGTGAAGTATGAATACGCAATGGATCGGTACGTACCTGTCGTACCCCGTCGTACCTGTTGTCTCCCCCCCTTTTTGTCCCATGAACGTCAACATCGACGTCTTCCCATGCTCTCGAAGCATCCACATCAAAGCATATCACCCTCCCATCGACCCACGTTCAGCAACACCAACAGACATGCAAACACACACACACACACTGGACGCACGTACAAATGAGGCGCTCGTTGAACCTCTTGGCTGGACCATTCCGTTCCCCATTCGGTTGACAATGACGACATGTCGGCTTCTCCAAGACAATCTGGGGCAATTGGCTCGTGAAATCGTTGGCCTGGCATTGCATTAATTCCCCCCCACGAGGCTCCCAAGATAGACGCCTCAAACGCCACACCCTGAAATGCTCTCTGTCTCCTCGATAAGAGATGGACTACACAAACTATCGAATGCCTCTGCATAGCCTGCTTCGAATCTCGGCCATCGATGAGAACAGCGATGGCTATCATGCCCCCCCGATCAACGCTACCATTGTCCGATAGCAAGCACACCGTTCATGGCCAAGTTCCTTGGCTATTCGGTGGTACCTGTACATCCGCCCCCGAACCAACGTGTCCAACACAGCATTTTCACCGTTGATGAGA
This sequence comes from Colletotrichum coccodes, assembly GCA_020466075.1. Lineage (NCBI taxonomy): Eukaryota > Fungi > Ascomycota > Sordariomycetes > Glomerellales > Glomerellaceae > Colletotrichum > Colletotrichum coccodes. Next base: position 43,071 of record JAIMZG010001344.1, read on the forward strand.
TGCGCTACATCTGCTGAGATTTCGCCTGCTCTTATATCCTTACACGGCCAAGTTTCCCGGCCCTTCTCACTCGCTCCAACTGTCCGTCTGCGCTACCACATTATCTATTGGTGGACCTGAAGGATTCCCGGCTTTCCCCCTACGGCGCAGCACGTCGACAACGATGTACTACGTAGCAAGACTTTTCCGGTGCATCCTGCCAACCGTCTTGCACTACCGTAGCTGCCTGGGGTAAGGGCTGTAATCAAACCATCCCAGAAACCAGTCGGGACCATGCTCGACATCTGCCTACCATACCGCTTCTGGAGACCGACACATCCCTCTGTAATACATGCGATATGAGCTCAGATTAGCGACTCGGCCACCCGCTCGTCGGCGACGGAGTCCTTCCTGTTTGTTTTGTTTGGTTCTCCCGCATCAACTATGCCATCCTCATCACCAAGCAACGCTGTCGTCACCCAAGCCACGCCCGGGTTGTGGGAAACTCGGGGTCGCTGCAGGTATTCTAGCGTTGCTGACACGCGCTCATTCAAAGACTGGGGCGAGCCGCTGTAGACGAGCTTGACATCCGAGGTGCGTCTGGCGATCCCAAACCTTTGCGACATCGGCCTTTCTTCTCTTGAGGCCTCCTCTCGTCTGCATGTCGTCGCAGATGCAACATACCAGCCAGCACCGTTTGTTTCTTTTTCATCCCGCGTACACCAAAGGGGCCGCCTTGTACGGGGAAGAAATCTACTAATCATTACCGTTTCCAACTCGAACCCGGCGTTGCATTGAGCATACGTACGGCGCCAAGCTAGTCCTGTCAAACCCCAATGGCGGGTTGATGAGGATCCGCGGGCCGGGCCAAAGCAACCAAGCGCGTGTGGCTGCGTCGAACAGATTCAGGATTTGAGTTAACCTCCCCACGGACAAATTAGTAATGTGGTATGTGGCTGATACGAGCTGATGCTGCGGCTTGCTAGCAAAAGTGCTCATCCTCGTAGGATGGGGTCACGCACAACGTGGACTTGACTACATCGTGCAACACGGGGCCGGCATTCACGATTCGTCATTAATCTAGAATAAGTGTGTGGCGTTGCATGACCTGCAAAACAACCCTACCCTGCGAACAGGCACCGACGCCGTAGCCGGGTTGCATGTGGCGCTATGGCAGGCAAGGCCATCAGCGACCCGCCGCAAATGAGATTCCGTCCGCGCTTCTACCGGGAGCTTCTCTTGTCGGAAGACCCTACGGCTCACCTGCACAACTAATTGTCACGCCAGCTTGAGAAAAGGTCCGTCATTCGCTGCGCGACGGAATCGTTGTTCTCGCGGACAGAAACACGCATTGATCAACGAAAGGGGGCATGTGTCCCGTTCCGCGGGCCATGCCTGTCTGGGCCGGAATCGCCCCCACTCGGCCGCGGCCAGGCAAGGCCGGAGCCCATGGGTAAGACCCAAGCAAGGGAAATGAAACGCTCGCAACCGGCCGCGCCTCTTGAATGCGTTTCTACCGTTGCGTTTCCGAGGCAGAGCATGCCTCTCTCCCAATCCACCTCATCTCGAAGTGCCCTGATCGCCTGTTTGCTGCAGCCTTGGCTGTCTCGGTTCCAGAGAAGTCTGCACCAACATGTCTGGACTGCGTCGCGCAGCGGGCGCTGGAGATTTGAAAAACTCTGTCCTGGTCAGACATGTTGCATCCAATATCAACAGACGACAGATGAAGGAGGGGCTACCCTGCGGCTCAATGAACTGAAAGCCACCTCGATTTCGTCCCCTGAACAAACCAACAACGGACGATACGGTGCCGGGCCACGGAGCCCATGTTTGAGCTTCGGATTCCTCCAGACTTGAGGGGATCAGCAAAGCTCAAGCCACGTCTTGGCACGGCACTCTATTTTGTCCGCACAACGGTCGACCTTCGACGTCCCGCATCTTGAGTTTATCTTGAGACGGATGAAGAAGCGTTTGGTGGACAAGCCCGCCAAGACATACGGCTCACTCAAATCGCTTGAATTAGTCTCGAGCCGAATCCCCCGACCCTAGACACCGTCCTTCGACCCCGGCCTGTCTCCAATTCCTTATCAGTATCCACATATTCCGATGACCCACACGATCCTGGGAAGCACGGGGATGTGTGCATGGGTCGAGACACATGTGGTGTACAGGTACGTCTCCCGTTAACGTGGGGTGGGCCTTTTGATGAAGCTCTCGCGACTAGACGACGTCGTACCACCACCATGCAGCCACACTGGCAGAGGAACATGGCCCTCTTGTCTCTCGGAGACAGAGGAGGGTTGGGATTTTGTCGCAAGATACGGTCCTCCTTCTCTGCAGCTCGAATCCGTCTCGCCCTTTTTTATGCTTTCCTCCCCACCCCTTGGCCCTGTGCTATTGGTGTTCCCGGCATAGAGGGCTGGGCAATGAGTTCTATCCCAACCGTTCGCTCAGAAGATTCCTCTCATCTTACCCGCGCCAGCGGCCTGGGCTGCGCGTCCCTACCCTGTTCGGATCCATCCCGAGATTCCTACTCTGCCATGGTAAGAACACTGCCAGCCAGCTCACCACGAGGCCCGAAGGGGAACGCCCCGGCCTGGCTGATGTTGCTTTTTGATTATTTAGCCTGTGAATCCCCGACGCGGACTTCAAGACTGTACCCTTCCCCCCCTTCCTTCGTTCCCCTTCTCCCTGCAGCGCCCCATTCCGCTTCTCTTCGTCAACGTCTGTTCGCCGCATCCGAGGACCAGTGTCCGGGCGAAAGTTGAAGATCCCCGAGGTTCCGTACCGCGCAACAAACCCTCATTGACCGCACACGCGCCGGCGCGCAACCGTCAACATGTCTGCCGGTCTGTACACTCTTCCGTACAATGGTACGGAGGGAGAGGCCGACGCCGGTTACTCTGCTGGAGTCGCCGACCTCAACGTCTTCTACGAGGTGAGTTCGCCTAACGACTTCTCAGATGATCACTCTCGATACGCATGTCTAACTCGACACAGTCCGGTGACTTGGCCTGGATTATGGTCTGCGCAGCCCTTGTGCTGCTCATGATTCCCGGTGTCGGCTTCTTTTACTCGGGTCTTGCCCGTCGCAAGTCGGCGTTGTCCCTGATATTAATCACGATGATTTGCGTGGGAGTTGTAGGCTTTCAATGGTTCTTCTGGGGTTACACCTTGACCTTTTCTCACACCGGCTCCGTCTTCCTTGGCGACATGTCCAACTTTGGTCTCAAGGACGTCGTCGCCCAGCCCTCTGTCGGTTCTACCAAGCTTCCGGACATTCTCTTTTGTTTGTACCAGGGCATGTTCGCTGCTATTACGTGAGTCAACCTTTTGGTCCAATTGCACCACGAACAACTTCTAACAAGTCTTCAGTCCAGCCCTCGCTCTCGGCGCCATTGCCGACCGCGGACGCATACTCCCTGCGATGGTCTTTGCCTTCGTCTGGGCCACCATTGTCTACGATCCCATCGCCTACTGGACCTGGAACGGCAATGGCTGGCTGTTCACTCTCGGCTCCCTCGATTTCGCTGGAGGTACCCCCGTCCATATCTCCTCTGGCGCCGCCGCCTTGGCCTACTCCCTGATGCTCGGTAAGCGCACCGGCTACCACAGTGTCCACGGTCTCCCCTACAGGCCTCACAACGTCACCCACGTCGTCCTCGGAACCGTGTTCCTCTGGGTCGGCTGGTTCGGCTTCAACGGTGGCTCCGCCCTCGCTGCCAACATCCGCGCCGTCATGGCCTGCTTCAACACCAACCTCGCGGCCGGTGTCGGCGGTGTCACCTGGATGCTGCTCGACTACCGTCTCGAGAAGAAGTGGTCCACCATCGGTTTCTGTTCCGGTGCCATCTCCGGTCTCGTTGCCATCACCCCCGGTGCCGGTTTCGTCACCCCCTGGGCCTCCGTCATCTTCGGTATCGTTGGTGCCATCTGTTGCAACTTTGGCACCAAGCTCAAGTTCGTCCTCGGCATTGACGACGGTCTCGACGTCTTTGCCGTTCACGGAATCGGTGGTATCGTCGGTAACACCCTTACTGGTATCTTTGCCGCGTAAGTTTCATCCCGCCACGGCTCGCATTGATCGTCCACTAACAGTGCAAACAGTTCCTACATCGCTGCCCTCGACGGCGCCCTCACCGGCGAAGACGCGATCGCTGGTGGTTGGATCGAGCAGAACTACGTCCAGCTCGGTTACCAGCTTGCCGGCTCCGTCGCCGGTTTCGCTTGGTCCTTCGGCCTGACCTGCCTTATCCTCTTCCTGATGAACCTGATCCCCGGCCTCAGCCTCCGTGTCAACGTCGACGACGAGGAACTCGGCATCGACGACTGCCAGCTCGGCGAGTTCGCCTATGACTACGTCGAGGTCACCCGTCACGTTTCCGACATTATGCCCGGCAGCCACGAAGGTGCTCCCAGCAGCTCCGCCCACAGCTCTCTCCCTGAGAAGACCGTGTAAGGGGTTCTACGGTGGAAACTTAATAAACAACACAGCATCACCATAAGAATGCGCTTATTCGTCGATGATTTAATCGACGGCCGGAAAGGGGGGCGGATAGCATCCATAATACTCATGTTCATATTTTTTGCTTTGATACCACCTTGGCATTCGCTTGCTAAATTTACTATTAGTCTTTCTGTGAATCAATTCACGATATCGTTATAATACGTCATTCCTCAAATGACCGCATCGTATTTTGGTGTCGTTAACTTCCTTCACTGGTAACTTACGGGAGTTGAGCTTTCCCAAATGAAAACAGGCTGCCCGGTATCGACGAAGGGACCCTTGAGTGAAGAGCATTGTTATGTGGTCAAGTTTATGAAGATGAAGAGCCTGGATCTCACGACCACGACCCACAAGCCCAACTCGGCAAAATTGTACCTCTACTGCTACCAGTCTCCCCAACTATTACCTCCTTCAATGCAGAAGTGCTCCATAGAATCTATGTCTGACCGGCTCAACTACCTACAAGATGAGAGTCAAATTTTATAATCTCGGAATACCATGTTCGGACAACTACGCATCCTTTGATAATAAATGGAACCAACTGCTCTTCACGGTCCACCATGCCATGCACCAACCAACAGTGCAGTCAGCGCTCAAAAGGGCGTCCACCAATGAAATATTAGCCAAGGGTGAAATCCCATTATCGGTCCATGCTACTCCGACTCCGTCCTCTTCACCCACTAAGATGCACTAATCTAACCCCCGGCCCAACTTCGGCGCCGACGCACTCCGGTCCATCCCCGAGACTCGGGCGCGGAGTACAACCAACTGAACCAACCTCGTATAATGTTCTTCATCCCTGATATCTACGGCAGTGAACCTCCATCGACCAACCAAGCTTGACCCGTAATATACGACGCTTCATCCCCAAGCAAGAACGCAATCGACGTCGCAACCTCCTCGGGCTGCCCAATCCGTCCCAAGAGCGCGGGGAACACGTCGGCACCAGTCTCCGCTGTTTCCAACGCCTTTCTCAAAATGGGCGTATCGATGGCGCCGCTATGAAGTCGTCAGCCGGCACCTCTCAGCCACGGGGAATCGCAGGAACATCCAAGGACTAGAAGAAGGAAAAGAAAAAAAAGGAAACCCACGGGCAGATGGCATTGATTCTCAACCCTTTTTTCCCAAACTCCCTCGCGGCGCTCTTGGTCAAGCCCACGACGGCGTGCTTGCTCGCGACATAGGCGCCGTGGAATTCGAGCCCGTAGTGCCCGGCCACGCTCGAGACGTTCACGATGCTCTTGCCCTTCCCGCCGTCCCCGAGCGCGGGGATCTCGGCCCTCATGGCGTTCAGGACGCCCCTCGCGTTGACCCCCATGACAAAGTCCCACTCGTCGTCCTCGATCTCCGTGACATTTGCAATGTTGCCCTGCCGCCCGAGGACGCCGGCGACGTTGGCCGCGCCGTCGAGCGGGCCGAGCTTCTCGACCGCCTCGGCGATCCACGCCTCCACGGCCTTGCGGTCCCTCACGTCGACGACTTTGGAAAACACATTGTCCGCCCCGTGCGCCTCCGTCAGCTCCGTGGCGGTGGAGGAGAGGAGAGCCTCGTTGACGTCCGATATCGCCACCCGCGCGCCGAGGGAGGCGAGGTGCTTCGCCGTCGCGTGGCCGATGCCCGACGCCGCGCCGGTGATGGCGATCACTTTGCCTTTCAAGCTGCTCATGTCTGCTGTATGCTTCGCTTCTTCCAGGTTCGTGAGGAAAACAAGATTAATTGCACCGCGCCGGACTAGCGGAGTTTAAAATACAAAAACCCCTCAAGTGAGCGGGCATCCGAACTACTGACATCTTGGGTGATGCCCGAAACCCCCTCTTCCTGCCCCTCCACCCCTTGGTTCTGCCGAGGAACACACTTTGATATTCTGCAACAATCAACCTATCACGATGTCCCGGCCGAGAGTCTAATGCATCTGTTTTCGGCATTCTGCATCGTTTTCGGTCGAGCCGACAGGGGAGCCGACACACCGCCCGGGCGCAGCGGAGCCGTCCGGACATTTGAACGCCGGAGGGGTTACATGGCAGGCCGCGCTTGGCGAGGTTTCTCGCGGGAATCAAATCAGCGACCTCGTGTTTGGATAGACAACTGCAGACAGAGCAGCTCTGCATATCTGTGATGGAAAAAGGGAGTGCATCCCGCGCCATAAGGCAAAAAGAAGTGCGCCGAGGGGGAATCG
>JAIMZG010001346.1:0-32703 GCA_020466075.1 Colletotrichum coccodes
CTCAACATCGAGCTGGCGATCTCGGTCGCGTTGTCGTTCGAGATCAGTCAGCTTGGCCCTCTGCCTCTCCTGCTCATGGATCAGCTCCTCGTACCTCTTCTTGTCCGCCTCTGCGGCCTTGATTTTGATATCCTCGGCCTGCCGGCGCCGCTCTTCTGCTTTGATCAGACTGTCCTGTAAACTCTTGTCGTATTGTGCGTCGCGAATCCTCTGTTCTGCCTCCTGACGTGCCACCTGCTCTGCCCGGATCAGACTGTCATAATAGTTCTTGTCGTACCCGTTGTTGCCTTTTTGTCGCTCAAATTCGCGAATGCGCTCCTCGCTCAGCTGTCTTTCGTATTCAGCTTGGCGAATACTGTCGAGCAGTTGCTGTCGCGTTATCTCGTCTTGGCGAATTCGGTCGCCGCTCTTGTCCTTGTTATAGTAACCGTTGCGGATACGCTCTTCTTCTGCGGCCCTTTCTCTCCGAAGCCTGTCCTCCTCTTCCTTGGCTCTCTGCCTCGCGTAGTCGTCGTCGTAGTTCTTTGATTGGTATTCAGGGCGATTGTACTGGTAACCCTTGTTCAAGGTTTCCGACTGCTTGGTGGGAACAAAAGAACCGATCGGGTTGGAGTCCGGCACTTCTACGACTCGCTTTCTGGCCCTTCCCCTCTTCTAGCTTCCTCAAGCTCCTTCTTCTCCTTTTCTCTCTGTTGCCGAAGAAATTCCTTCTTCTTCTGATCCTCGGCCTTGAGCTGGTTGTACTTCTCCTGTTCCAAGCCCTTGTCTTTCCTGCCCCTAGTCTTTTCCGTAGGGGTTCCGGCATTGCTTATCCTTCGGCGAGCCTCGTCAATCTTCGCGCGCTGGGCAGCTTCGCTCTTTCGGGCATCTTGTAGCTGCTTCCTCTGGTCGGTTTGAATCTCTTTGATTTCACCCTTCTCTTTCTTTACACGGGCTCTGGAATCTGAGGAGCCTGACCTGGAAGACGAGGAACCTGTCTTCTTGTCACGGGCTTCCAGGTTGGGGTGCTCTCCGTCAACTTCTACCTTGCGGGTCTGGAGATCGCCGACGTCCTCATCCGCTTCCACCTCGCGAGATTGGAAGATGGAGTATACTTCGCTGACCTCCTTTAGATCCCGAGCGTATAGACCATTGTTGGGTTCTTGTCCAACCTCATCGTCGCGAGCCTCAAGGTCAGTGAAGTCCTTGCTGACTTCAATCTCACGACTTTGGAGGTCAGCATACTCCTCGGCTGCGTCCTCATCACGAGTACCGAGAGAGATTCGGTGGTCTCGTCGAAGACACTTGCAGCGTTCTCGTCACTCTCCAAGTGAGTGACGAGAGGAGCAGCAAGGCTGGTTGACACCAGCGCGGATATGAAAAGAGTTTTGAAGGAGAGCATGATAAAATGTGATTGCGATCGACTTGGTGGAGGTAAGAGAACTGGCTGCACTGTGGCAGAGGTGGTGGACGTGGTAGATGTGGGTAAACCACAACCTGACTTGCCTGGACGGAGAGAAAGCTCTAGATGAGGAAAAGCCCCCCGTCTTTAATACTTGAGGCTTGGCACAACTCAGGCTCGTCTTCTTGAACACCTTTTACCAGATGAGGAAGTTGTTTGTCGTAATATTGAACAAGTGTGAAAAGCGTCGATAAGGTTAAGTTGAGAGTCTGAGACAACCCAGCCATCGGCCTTGGATTCGGCACATCGTCGTTTTGTGACCTGATCTCCACTTTGAAGGCTGATGGCCGAAAACGAGACTGCCAGTCCTACATTCAAAGGCCGCATGTGATGTGCGGGCGTGGTGTTTCCATCTCTGGACCGGGTGGGGACCTCCAAGTTCCCAGGATGCGTGTAGGCGGCAAGCATGGCTTCGGTTTGTGTTCCGAAGGCATGGAACAGAAAGCTTGGAGTTCATGCGCCGGAGCAGGGCGTCGTGTGCCCACCTGGCCGGATTAGAAATGTCCGTCCGCACATCGTTCATTTAGTGACAGCGTCTATTCTTTCCGCAGAGCCCCAAAGTGCGGAGTGCCTCATGATTCAGATTCAAGGCCGACAAACCTTCACGCCGAGTCGGCACGCGGGGAAGGGCAATTTTAGACTTGATGAGGGCCCGACTGCCTGGGATTGGTATCCCGGCGAGGAGGACCTGATCCTCGCGGGCCACGTACATCTCCCGTCGCCGAGCACTGCTCGAGGCCAATCAACGTTCAGGAAAACGCGAGGCATTGTAAGATTTGCTGAAAGTTTCCCATGCCAAGAACCTCTGGACCGTTACCCCTCCAAACGTAGGTTTCCAACCACCCAAATTTCTAAGTTACCGGCCATAGAGCGAAAGCAAATCATATGACGCGGAACTGTCGATCGCCCAGCTGTGAGCCTGACCCATGTGGGTGGACGCCCGCCAAGTCCACGGGTTCCGATTTGTGACTTGACGAATCCCCTCTTTAGCCGATGTTGAGGCTTCAGCCACACCACCCATACCCTATCACCTGGGACGCCCAAAGCATGATGATCGGCAAACAGGGAAGCCTTTTTCTCTTTACTGCAATGTACTGCCACTTTCCCCATCAGGGGACTTGCTGGCCCCAAGATCTTCTGGACCTTCACTCAGCCATGCCGAAACTGACTGGATGGAGCAGCGCACCATGAGCAAGAACAAGATGCGACCGGCGGGGATCTTTCGATCCTTCAAATTATGCCGCGTAATATTGGCTGGTTGTTAGGCTTTCCCTCGGATCTACCGGGTGCTTCGCCACGGCGATTGGGAATCTCCTACGATGGATGACAATTCAAAGCTGGGGTCTAGATTGTACTTTTCTTGCTACATCCGCGCAGGTTGGTCGCATATTATCAAGTGCAAGACTAGCTTCATTTCCATAAATGTCGAGATAACTCGATTTGGAAATCAACGAGAGCCTTTGGCGGCAATCCGGCCATCCACGGCTCCTATTTTCACAACTTACTGATGCGAATCCTGCGCAGAAATATGTACTTGCAGAGACTATTCTCTGTTTAATTCGAAATTGGGTAGTATTGTCACGAAGAAGATAGGTGTTTCGCGGCATACGCCTTTGAGAGGGAAAGTTCAAGGTAGAAATCGTACGGAAGCCCCGGAAGATCCATCACGGCAAAGTAATATTTATCATTGCATGACTCACCAACCACTTGTTTTAACTTCGGAAAGACTACTTCTCCAAAAGTTGGTCTTCCTACCGAGCCTGGTTGTGTCTACGGAAGATCCTAGAATCAGTACTATCAAGGTCAGCCGCGATTGTGGGTTCGGCTTTGCCTATCCACGATCTCTCTATCCCTGAGAGGCTTGATGATTTGTCATGAAAACACCGAGTCCTGCACAATTAACATCAGGCTACGTCCAAATGGCAAGAACTGGCTTGTGCTTCACAGAAACCGGTTCCTGAGTGAGCTCATCCGCACATCAGTCACTTCATGTGACTGCCCACCAATGAAATAAAGGGAAGCTAGAAGAAAGCCGTCGGTTACATGTCAGCTCGTCACGCCGTGTTCTTCGGCAACCTAGCCACGCGGCTTGCAAAAGAGAGAGGGGGCAGAAAAAATGAAAGCGCACACCTAAAAGCACTATAGCACTATGACTAACAATCGTAACAATTCAGGTACTTTACAGCAAATGAGGCAGTGTTGATTAAGGGATTTCATCACCAAAATGATTTGATCACAACTTCCATTCAAGAGGTATATGAATCAGTTTACCCTTCCGTTCGATGAACTATTGAAGTAATGCTGCGTGAGTTGCTATGCAGTTGTTCAATTGGTTTTGTTGGTAGTCGAATTACTACTAGGTGTGCGCTCATTTCCGCGAACCCGGTGCTACTTAGAAGCATCTTTCATCAAGCCGATACTTTCACACTGCAGTGGACTCAGTTACACAGTCCAGGAGTTTCGTTTGCCCCTGGGGCCGAGCTCCAAAGTAAGAGAAGCCGTTTCCGAGCAGGGCTAGGCTGAGAGCTGTGACCACCGTATCAAGATCGAATATTTGGTATGCTTATCTTCCAGGAGCACAGAAATGAAAGTCAAGATCTTGGCAGAATCAGGGATGGGGCCTCGATCAGTACATGTGGCCACACCCTTTTCCTTGCCTTCGCTTCTTCCTGGAAGTAATTATCGAGTCATTGCCGCCTGAGCGTAAAGAGGCGACTAGGACACAAGGTTAATGTCTGGCGCTAACAAGGTTTCGATTTCCGCAACCGAAGGGTTGCCGACTTTTCACCTCATTTCTGGCATATGCTTTCTGTTTATCATGTGTGTTTGGGAAGGCGATTTGAGCTGTAGGATTCTAGGGTCATTGAGCTGTGGCCAGTGATATCATGATAGGAAGGCTTAGATTCAATTGTTTTGTAGCGAGCTAAGAGTTTCAGACGAAGTAAATGTTTCGTGCTATTTTCAATTGTCATGTTGCTTCCTCAACTGTTCAACCTCAAATTGTGTTCTTAACATCTGCCTTAATGCCAGCTCGCAAAATTCAAACCTCTGCACCAAGCGGTTTCCGACACACAAGTGGACTGATATTCAACGTTTCCCGTCCGTGGCCAGGTCGAACTTACTGGAAATTTTGGGGAGGCAGAAGTGGCGCACCCTGCTTTCAGCTTATCAGTCGGGTCCCGTTCTGCTTGTCAAAGATAAAGGTCTTCGTAATGTGGTTCATATCATGTTTCAAATTCGGCTGGGTTGTGTCAGCGCCGGCCCTGACCGGCCGAGTACACACTAAGTGGCCCGTAGCATCCGCCAGCTTTTCGGCACTTTCTTCGAGACGAAGCGGCCGGGGAGGTCCCGCCCCTTACTCCACATCATTTCCGAGATCATCCAGCGGCAATCCTCGCTTCGCGGCCAAACCAGGCTTGCACCATATTGGTGCCTTTGGAACATGGGAAAATACTCAGACGACAAGCGAACCACTCCTCCGAACTTGTATTGCTTGACAGCTCTACACCTCTTGGCTATTCTAATTGAAGTGCCGGTGGGCTCGGCTCGGCTCCATCTCACTTTTTTCAGTAGAGTTTCTGCCCTACTAAGAGATTCTTTGCAATGTTGTGTGAAATTAGTATAAAGGCATTTTCTTCTATAGTTGGGACGGATACTATCGCCGACCATGAAGCTTACCTTCTGTCAATTTTTACCGTTTTGACCACTGTTCAGTGTCTGACCGTCCCGGAGACCAGATAAGCCTCAACTTTCCTGTCGGCACGTGGTACAAAGTGTATCGTCGATGCCAGGCCAGTTACTTCGCTGGTGGCAACTCCCACTGGATTTCCTTTCTGACGAACAATGCCAACGTTGAACACGACATGGACAACGTCGCAAAAGCGGGACTTAAGACCTTCCGCGTCTTGGGTTTAAACGATTTCAATGCCATTCCTAACAAGAACCAGGTGTGGTACCAGTACCCATTGCCTGCCAGTTTCTCCCACGTCTGGATGCAGCCGTTGGGGCGGCGGAGAAGAAGAGAGTGAAGCTGGTCATCCCATTCGTCAACCACTGGGACGACTAAGGCGGTATGAACGCCTACTTGAAAGCCTTTGGCGGCTCCAAGTGATCATGGTACGCCAACAGCCAGGCCCAAGCTCAGTATCAGGCATACATCCGAGCGGTTGTACCGATGTCATATCCAAGTGGACGAGGACGACATCTCAATTGGCAAACTGTCGCAGGCATCGTATCCCTGAGGTTCATGGACTCGATTACGTGGCGTGTCTGTGCACATGAAGCGCTCATGGGAGGAATATTCCAGTGAGTTTCCACTCACCACATCCTCTTTCTTACGATGAAGCATCTTTCACGCACGATCTCTCATGCCCAAGTGCGCTCTAGCCTCGATCTAAAGTTCCTTGGTGCGAACCACATAGTAACACTCGGCGATGAAGGGATGGGGTTTCCAGGAGACCGTGGCTATCCTTACTAGTACGGCGAAGGAACGAACTTTGTGAAGAACCTTGACATCAAGACCCTTGACTTTGGCACAATTCACATGTACCCAAACTACTGTAAGCATGCGAAGTATACAAGCTTTGCTCACATTTCAATTCTTCTTAAAAGAAATGGCCTGATCAGCTTCGGATAGGGGACGTTGACCTGAAGACCTGGTCTCCCGGCTGGATCCAATCACACGGCGAGGCTTGCGTCAGGGCAGGAAAGCCCTGTCAATTTGGAGAGTGTAAGCGAATGTCTATACCTGATGTTCAAACTTAACAAACTAATCACATGACTGTTTCCTGGTCGACTACTGCGCCATATAGAAAGCTTGGCAGGAAGTTTCTCGTACCGCGCGCGAAACGGGAGCTGGTTTGTTCTGGCAGTGGGGAGATCAACTGAGTTCGGGCCAGACGCACAATGACGGATTTACTATTCACCACGGTAGCAGCGATTACCAGTGTCTGGTTGTTGATCATGTGAAGGCGGCAAATGGTCAATGATTTGTCACGCTTCACTTGACCCATCGCATGGATCAGAAGGGTACTCGAGTCGGACAGATCCGCGTGAAGCTTCTGTGATGGACGAGTTTGCGTTGTGTCGCGGCTTCTGTTTAGCGTCTCCCCAATCGTCCGAAGTCGTGAAGTTGAGGCTCAAATATCCGATGCACTGGTCATCGGGACTCGCGCTTCCGGCAAAGTAAAATCCCCCAGTTTGGTTATCTAGGCTCACAGCATGGTTCCAGCAATGACCAAGATACCGTGATGTCTTGTTTCGAGGAAGGGAGCGATGATGACTATCGGTTCCATCGGTGCTGAAAGAGTGATAAGTAGTCATCGCATTCACGGAGAAGGGTCGTCCCGTCCTGGGTTGGTACACCGTAATCAAAACTCGCCTTGACGATGAGAAGAAATACCCAGCTGTGCGCACTATTATGTTGCTTGTGGCGCGACAAATGCAACTGCTCGCCCACGCTTGGCGATGGGATTTCCTCGCAACAACTGTTTTAGTTCGTGCGATCTTCCGTGGTGCAGCGCTCTCCACACTGGTCTATCCTCCGGTACTAGGCGTCTCAGTAGCAGACAAGGTTAAAATTATGACACTTGGAGACCCGATCACCGGTGTTCCGGGCAGTCACCCACGATCTGGTTTCACATGAGCCCATTCACGCCGCTGCATATTCGGATGCGAATGATGACTCGGAGCTGCTGGGGAGCACTGCTGTGGGAAAGGCTTCTGGACAATATCAAGAATACCGGGTTTAGCGAAATCTTACCCGCACGCAAGGATGTGGCTTCGATTCAGCGAGATCGAATGGCCACGGACAGCTCCTTGCCTCGGATATCTCCGGAACGACAGGCTTGAAGGCTGGATCCAGGAAGCCAAACCGGATATTGCCCCGATGCACCTTCATACAAATGAAGCTTAGAGCAGTAAAAAATGCGACGGGACCACCAGCACGTCCTACAAGATGACGGAACAGATAAGGGTTGGCACACATGGTATTAAAGACACTTTTGAGGCGACGAATACCCGATATTTAAGTCTTCTATTTATCAGTAGCCGACGAGAGTCGCACCAAGTGGCGAATAGAGGCCGGAAATAGAGTTCAAAATCAAAGCTTCACTTCAATGAGTATTCACTCACATCCGGGACCCTTCAGCCCCTTTCTGGTAATTGTTATTAACACTTTAAACCTGGTATGATAGGCCAAGTTCTTCAGCTTAATGTGGCTAATTTCTTACTGATTACAGCATGATTTAAAAACTCAGGAAAGTGGGATCACTAGGACAGTTGACATTTACAACGGTCCTCGGACGGTTTTGACGAAGGAGCTATATGCAACTTACCAAAACGAAGCGGAACGATAATCAAGGCATATGGTGGTGACCCAGTATGATCTTTGCCTTCACAGGTGTAAGGCCCCAGGATTCGGGAAGCCTTCGTGGTGAGTCGGTCTGGTTAAACTTTCAGAGATCCTTGATCGTTTCCCCACCTCTTGGCCGCGCGTCTCCATCCTTGGGATTCGCAGCACCACTCCCCGTTGGCCGTGGCAAAATGGTCGATAAGCATACATCCGGACCTCAAATTCGGCACTCAAAACTTGCCTAAGTAAGAATTTTGCTCGAATCATGAACAAGCCCTTAGCAATAGTGCATGACCAGCCCCTGGGCCTGGATACGCTCAATGTTACTCTCCTGCGTCCCAGGTACCAACTCCATGCTCTCCTTGTTGCCACAGCGGAACCGACTCTTCGCCCACCCCATGACCGATTTCAGTTAGTAATCTCCATTAGAGTAGAAACACATAGGCTCGTCATCATCAAGCTCCTGGACGAAGACCTCCTCGCAGAAGCTGCTCATTGACTCAAAGCTCTCATCCTCGCTGAACTTTTCACGTACAGAAATAACAAACTCGCTATATCACAGTGCTAGGATGACATCAAGGTTTATAGCTACAGGATAAGGAAAGCTGGCTGCTTTTCTGCTTTTATTGTAGTAGGCAGGGTTAGTAGCAACGTAGTAGGAGTCAGGCTACTACCACCATGAACTTCCTGGTCGCCGCACAGGCCAAGGCAAGAGATAGTGCTCTAGGCTGAGCTGACCTTCTTTCAAGTGGCAGCCTTGTACTGATCCGTCCATGGGCGATAGTTTTAGCCACGGCAGGCGCCGCTGCTACAGTCTCCAGGATCCCTGTTGCCAGGATGCAGGAGGCAATGTTGCCATAGTCCTCTATACAAGCCCAGGTCGGCGACATAGTGCAGAACTCGCAGCACAATTCGTAAATCGTTGTCGTACAATCACGGTCTAGGTCGTTTTCGGGGTCGGAGTCGGCCCAGCCCAAAGGCAAACTTTTGGGGCCGATGAAGTCTTAGAAGCCTATAGCTTTCTGTCAAGTTACCCAGTGTGTATCCATGACAGGGTCTATTCTGTACTTACCAGGGGGGGGGGGGGGGGGTGACTAAGTTATAAATCATGGAGTGGGCAGAGCAACCCGTAGGAAAGCACCACTAAGTTTGCTATAAATGTTGGCTCTTAAGGTAAACCATAGTAAAACTCGTTGTTTTCTCGCCATAGCTGTAGAATAACAGGGTCGTCTCGTTCCCTTTCAGGATTGCCCAGTGGCTAAGCGCCCGTGCCTTAGTTGTAGCAGTTCAACCCTTATTGTTTTCATTGAGAAGGAACATGATCTCAGCAATCTTCGTGTTGTTGGGCTCTACATCTTCAACTCCACACTGGGCCTTTTGCATACAGCAAAAACAATAAGGGGTTGGAGTTATCTAGATATTCGCCACGAAAGATTTGGAAAGTAGTTGCAACGAGCTCTTGCTTGCCGCTCTGCACTGCCGCGTGAAGGATCGTGTCGCCCTTGTGGCTCTGATGGCTGTGCAACGCATAATAGGGCTTCTGCTAACACACTACATCATGTGTTCTAAAGTAATGTAATGTGTCTATTATATCAATCCATTGCGGTTTGACAGCTGTGCGCATGAGCGTGTTGCCTGTCGTTGGTTCTACCACCATAAAGAGCACTGCTACCTTTGATGCACAGCAGTCGTAACCTGCGTTCATAAGGGCAGTATCGGTTTCTCGGATCGTCCCAGTCTTGACGATGGCGTGAAGTTCTGTCATGAGCTCCGAGGCCGGTGCCTGTGCCTTGTGGGCCGATTAGGAGCGCTTAGGGTACGGAACGAAGTCATTAGGTGCGAACGGGAGCGACATGATTTTCATAGTATCAGGCGTTGAAATAGAGAACTTGATAAGCGCAGCGAGGAATAATAAATACAACAATGATCTTAACAGAGAACCCTGTTCATCGTGTGCATGATATGAATGAGAAGAGATGCTGGCCGTTAGTTAATTATAACTTCGGTTAGCTTTGTCATTCTTTTACGCCGCCCTCCTAGGATCGTATATATTTCATACAGTAACGTGTCTTAATCTAAGCGCGGTTAGGTGACGAAGGCTGGTTGAGAGATGCTTAAGCCTGCTTGGTGCAAGAGCTCAGGAAGGAGAACTTAATTGTTTTCAGGACTAAAAGTTCTGCTTCTTTCATGTGCAGATGACGCTGGCTCTATGATTATTGATTAAGGCATCAGAGGAGGAGAGATAGGATACAAGGAAGAGAGAGGAGGGGGGAGAGGAGCCAAATAAACAGCAAGGTTCACCGCGCCACGGCGATGCTGAGATGTATTGGGTTCTGCTCACCCCTATTCTCCTAGATCACGGGATCCTAGGACGGCGGGTTATCCGGTTGCACTTGAGCAACATAGTGGCGCGAATGGTTTCTCCAAGTTTAGATCGCTGTGGGTGGTATTGGTGTAGGACGGAGACCGCAAAAGAAAAGGTATCCCCGAGCAGCGGGTGAAAAGTCAAACAACAGAAGCTATATGGACGCGGCCGGTTGTTATGAGGGTTTTGATGTTCAGACGATAACCCGGGATGATTTACATCCTAACTACATACGTAAAGAGAAACTTGTTCACGGTAGCAAGAGCCACTAACGAAGGCTATCAAATGACGGGGATTGGGTATTGGGACATTGGAATTCAATATGGAGCACTAAACATATTCAATATGAGGCCCTTTTATCTTGCTACACCACTGTGCCATTGCTTTCCGTCTCGAACTTTGAATCGATAGTGCTCTCCACGGTCCAGGTACACAACACTATCCCTCTTACCTTGCTCGTCCACCTCTTTCTTGAAATCCTCCAGCGGCGATCTGAATACGTCGTAGTCATCATAATGAATAGGAATGGTGACGTCTGGATCAACTAGCCTGATGAGCTGCATTCCCTGCTTTGCATCCATTGTCACCATCAACAGTGGGACTGAAGGGCCAGGGATCGTAGTTCCTCCGAGATGAATCAACATCAAATCGATACGCTCGTTGTTCAGCCATTCGGGGATCTTTTTGATATCATCGACCATCAGCGTGTCGCCGGAGATGTATATGCGATAGCCGGTCTCAAGTGGCGCGGGTTTGACTTGAGAGTCGAGTTTGGAACAGTAGCCCAACTCCAACATCCAGCCGTTAGTCGGGGGGACGGCCTGTAGAAAGTCGTTTGCGGTCGACAGAGGCCCGGGCGGGACATGCTTGCCCGGCATGCCCGTCACCTTGATTGCCGGGCGCCTTTCCTGCGTCTCTGGTGCCGAGTTTGCGATGTTGAGTTGAAGATCCTGGAAGAAGTCGAGATCGAACACCCTCTTGAATGGTTCATCTTTAGTTGAAGAGGTAAGACAACTCTTCGCGTGAGGAGTCGTGATGATCGGAAAGTCGCGACTCAAAGAGTCTTCCACCAAGCGATCGAAATGATCCTCATGGTAATGTGAAAGAAGGATCGCGTCTAGTGGCGGGAGCTCTTTGAGGTCGATGGCAGGGTTCGTCTTGCGCTCAGCAGTGACACCAGGTCCCAGATGGACATGGTCGCCAGCATGGAGGAAGTTAGGGTCTGTTAGGATACGGATGCCTTGCCATTCGAGGATTGTCGTCGCGGTACCGACAAACGAGACACTCGCGTCCTCATCTCCGGTAGAGGTCCCGCGAGGATGGGTGTGTTCTTTGCCTAGCGGAAGGCTGGCGGGTTCTTGCTTCTTCTCTCCCCCGCGGAGGAGTTCCCTTCTTTGGGTCGGGTCCAGCGTGAGATGTTCCGATGAAGACATGTTTCGATTTTAAGTTGTGGCCGAAATTCATGACTATTCTACATTTTGAAATGAGCAAAATGGCTGCGGAATTCTTAATGTTAAGAATTTTGGATTCGGGAATCGATGTAATCACGATGACGTTGCGTGGCATAAGCTGCAATGATGTAATTATCAGCATCGAATGCACTCGACACGGTCATCATTACTATTAAACCCTGCTAACTGTGCGATGATCAAGACAACTAAAGAATAAGGAAAGGTGTTATAACAGGAGTCGCTGCGACTGTTGTCCTGACTGTTACTTTCCATGATGGGTAGCACAAGTGCATATTGTTCCCAGGATTGAGGACAATGACATACACCGTGGGCTGATTATCAAACGAGAATAAATAATGTTCTTTTAATCTCCAGTAATGATTTACAGCTAGGAACCATCTGTTATTGAACTATCATCAGCACTGGTAGGGCTCTTGTAGATGATACAGCGAAATGGCATACTTCTCGGGACAAGAAACACGCCACCTTACATGCTTAGAAATAATTTGGAGAAACGAACTCAACACAATGAAGCAAAAGCAAAGGAAATGGCTTACTGAATATTGATAAGAGAAGCAGGACTGTTCTGTTCCTCCTCTCGATTCATTCGATGGCAACCCCGTCAGTCCAACCTATTTGATCGCCGCCTTCACTACGTCAAACACTTTTACTAAACTTGGAATCATTATCTAGTCCTCGCTGACGCCCTCTGGTCACTTTCAGGGACAATCCCCGGTCACCACAGATACAGCGTCAGATAATATCCTGTTTTGCGTGTATTGTTGCTGATTGCGGGACAAAATAAAGAAGGCATTGTAAGAGGCGACGGGTGCAAAGCCAGCTTTGCATTGAATGATACGGCGGTATTCTGTGGCGAAGCTCATGGCATCAATCCCCCGCCTGCTGCTGAGGCTTTGACTAACCGGACAACCTCTACAGAACTGGGGTATACTCAACCGCGCAGCGTGGTTCAATATGTTTTTAAGATGCTAAATACAAGACGGAGATGGGACAGTGCTAGTGAAGCTGTAACTATCTATAGTCTACATACAGACTACTAGCTCGCACGGGCAATAGACAGCTTCTACTACGTGTACTAACTACGCTCAGCATATTTTAAAAATAAGGAATGGTGTTGGCAAGATTGAAAAATAAAATTGCGGGGCTCAATCGGGATTCGAACCCGAGACCTCGCCCATTCACGCTGTGCGTAAGGGTTGTGACAGAACCCGAAGGGCGAATCATACCACTAGACCATTGAGCCGAGAGCGGATTTCCGTGAGCGGAAACCAATGGTTGACCGATTCGCCAAACCTGGCATCTATAAAGCGTACCAGCATGAGTGGGGAGCGCCACTGAGCACGTCGCTTTTGAAATACGCGATCGTCCCTGCGATTCTGATCCAGCGAGAAGAGCAAGACGCCGAGGCGGTAAACAAAGCCCTGCAGACCGATTTTTTCATCTCCTCTGCGATTGCAGCACATCACCTAGCCGTGTTGTAAAAGAAGCACTGCTACTGTATCAACGATTCGATGGCATTAACCCACATGGCCCTCCCTTCATAAAGTGCGGAGACTCCACTGATATGCATGCTTTCCTACCAAAGGGCAAAAGCGAACGACTTACAGCCAAGGTCGCTTAGTTGGAAGTTGAATCTGAATTTGACACTTCAAACTCATTTCGGTAGTAAAGACTGGGCCTCCAAACCGGGCACGCGCACGTTTGCTCCATGTGTTTTCCCCAGCGTTTCCACACGGAGGAGATAGGCTATGGACCAAGCTTGTTACGTACCAGATTACTGGATGGGCGGATGGGTCAATGGCAAACTTCAGAGTCAAGTTTGACCGCCCGTCCTCTGGGCCTCGTGCTGCTGTTATCTGACAAGCGGAGGACTCGGTCAGTTGATATGGATGTCAATTATTGAAGCGCGGTTGATGAAAAAGGTAAAAAAAATCTAAAAAACTAGAAGACTCTAGTGGCGTCGTAAATAGGCGGGTTTTACGCGACGATTTGAGCGAAATCTCACGCAGCACACAGGTACGAATGCTGTACGGCGTGTGCCCACGTGCTCAATTTCCATGCGCTCGGGCAACCAGACTCCCAGCTTCATTCACTCGTAAACGTAATCTCGTGACGGATACTCAACGCTAGTCTTACCAACAGCCATGGAACGACTCAGGCGCTTGCTATACGACGTATAGGCCAGCAAGCCGCGCCTAATCCACACTGCTCGAGCCGCCAGACTTCCCTCTTTGGGTCTTAACCGCAGTACGGATACCGTTGTAGAACCACTTCCAGAATCCCACCGGAGCGAAGAATCAGATCGAGGTGTTCCCCGAACTCTGAGCACACAAGGCGGAAAGACTTTGCCCCCACATACCTGACAAGCAAGGGGCATCCCGAGAGGGCGAGATCAAGACCATCCCCGTCTGGAGCAAGGGTGTTCCACTTCCCTCCATCTCTTGCTTCTCTCCCAGGCTTGCTCGCGGTACACGCTAGGCCTCATGATGATTCGATATTAACTCATAGACAACAATGTCGAACCGCCGAAAGCTGTAGCCCTATGAGCATTTGTTCTCGAGGATTAAGCCAGCTTCAGTCAACATAACTGAGACATAATATATTAATATGACCTGTTGGCGAGCATGCTGATCGCGGCATTTGCGAGGGCGTTGCGCAGATCCTGTCAGGGTTGCCCAGGTCTCTGGTTCGGCAACAGCGATTCGCTGGAAGCGCCGGATCGCGGGATGCTATCGCTATTAGACGAGGCGCGTCCGCCTTGCCAGGCACTCGTGGGTTGTTCCGGTGCTTGCAATACGACCGTAATCTTACCATGCGCCCCGTGCGCCAAGAAATTCGGACTGCAGAGCTGGTGTGCCTCGAACATGGTTCATGACTAGTGTATCTTCACCAATGGGAACCATCGTGCATCTGTGTTTCAGTCGTCCAAGCACATCAGTCAGTATGAGACGCTGCGGTGTGCTATGTGATCCTGGCTTTTGCTTTGGCATGTCCTCAGCCAGAATTTCTGAAAAGTCTCGCAAGCAATTCTTGATAATAGTCCAAGTGACCGCAACGTTCAGCGGAATGGGTTCCGGAGCAGCTCGCGGCAGCTCCAATAGCAGCTGAAGCGGGGATAGAGTTGCAGGAGTGGAATATCGTGAGCCCCCTTCTAATAACAAGGGACTTCACGGGTGGGTTTCGTCTTCCACTTCCGGCTAGGTAGCCTGGCACGTCTGCAGGGTATCAACATCTTCATATTGCAACGTGCCTGGGGGTGGTGGGCAGACAAGAGCTTTCAAAAGGGGCGCCCTGCCGTCAAAACCATTGGGAAGAGTGAATTCGGTTTGGCCGTCTGCCCGCCATGCCTCGACACAGCAGCTTTCCATATCGCGAGCTTTTGTGATGTTGCCTCCACCGCCCTGGGCGGCGCTCCTGCTGGCCAGCGTCTTTTCTCAGTCCGCAGTCGCGGTCGACACTTGTTCAAATTCTGTTGATCCATTAGTACTACCCATAAAAGTAAGGGGCTCACGAGTCATTCGGTCACTTCTCTCCATGTTGGTTCTCTTTGGGTGCGTTGCCGTGTGTGATCGTGGCCTTTGTTGACTTTAGTGTTTCCCCGCAGAACGTTACCTTTCCGAATGGCATCGGTGCCAACCGCGGCCTCAAGCTCACACTTGGCGGCCAGGTTCAAGGCATGCGCATGTCTACCATCTTAAATAACACGCGAGTGAGAAATGGTCTGGACTGCCCAGACAACACCACTTACGCATTTGTTGGCTGCCAAGGGTCTTCTGGCAGCGTGTACGACACAACCAGAGGCTCCTTCAGCCAAGTTGTCAACATCCGCGACTGGAATGTGACGTATGGCGCCAGTGATCCAAGCCGACGTTCAATTCTTGTGCTGACCATTCTGATAGAACCGTTGACGCACAGCCCGACGAAGGCCACACAACGGTGCTGCATGGATATGATGTCGCAAACTTCACCGACGCTCCGGCTGTGGCCTTCGGCTACCCTTTCGAAGTCTGGGCCGACTACGACTCTATGAACAAAAGCGCTCTCGCCTTCGGCCCCAACTCCTCGACCATCGAAAGCTTTGTTAGAAACAAGCTCGCACCCACCGGAAGTTTCAGCATGGACTTTGGCTCCACGTCTGAACTGTATCCCCGCGATGGTCAACTTGTCATCGGCGGCTACAACGAAGCCAGATTCAACGACTCGAAAGTCACCAGGTTCCCCATGTGGGGAGCCAACGCTCCAGTTCCTTGTCCACTCCAGGTTGTTGTTTCCGACATTATCTTAACCAACAAGGACGGAGACCACTCTCTTTTTGATCCCGGCGTTAGAGTGGCAGCGTGCATAGACACCGTTCAGAACAGCTTCACACTCACGCCGGCCATGTTTGCCAAGTTTCAGAAGCTGGGCAACCACACCGAATCGGACGGCAGAGCCTTTGGAGAGTCCGAGTTTCCTGCTAACCGCGAATCGTTGTTCGGCTCCCTCACAATCAAGTTGTCCAACGGCTACACGAGCGTCATTCCGCATTACGAGCTCGTCAATCATGTGCGCGGCACCGACGCGCGTGGCCGATATGCAGTTTTGAACAACACGCGAATCAGTACCACAGTGGCGTCCGGAATGAGCGACCTGGGTGACAACATCCCCATTCTGGGTGGTGTCTTCCTCTCGCAGAATTATCTCCACGTGGACTACGACGCGGGAAACTTCTGGCTCAGTCCGCAAGTCGCCAACGGAACTTTGCCTGACCACATCACAGCATCTTGCAATGGCACTTCATCGGCCACTGCCAGCAAATCGGCACTCGGTCTCAAAGTCGGCGTGCCTGTGGTCGTCTGCGCCGTAGTCGTCGTCTTCGTCGGACTATGGTTCTGGTTGAAGAACCGCAAGCGAAACCCCAACACGCAGTTCACAGATGCCCCTAGGGCCATCCCTCGTAACGAGAAGCGCGATGCGCCCGACTCCAAGTCATCCACTACGAACTTTGCGGGCTATCACAACGTCAACCACGCAAACCCGGGCGCACATATGGAGCTCGAAGGCGATCTGGGGCAACCTACCGATCATCAGCAGCGAGCGGAACTGGCAGAGCCGGTCCCGGCGTACAAGTCAGAATGGCCCCGGCAAAACTCCATACAAGGGGAAAGTGATAGTTATTACCGTCAGTTTGAAGAGCCGGGGGAGAGTTACGAGCTCGCGGACACATCCCTATATTCCCAAGTCGCCACTCCACCGGCACACCCGCCACCTGTTCAGCGCAAAGACACTGGCCTGAGTGAGACCTGGGCACCCAGTCCTGCGACATTACGGAAGCAGATTTCAGGTTTCAGTGACGCCGTATCACCAACGAGTACCCGGGCAAACAGCACGAGGGTCAATCCACATATTTCTCCTATTTAGCGTATTTGTGTAGATGAGTAATGATAATTCACTTCTTGAGGCATGAGAACAAGGCTTCCATCGTTACACTGCTGTTAAATGAGCTTCCGACTGTGTTAACTGCGTTGGTGATTGTGAAAATGCGACCAACGTGTAATTCACAAGTTGCCCAATGATATGTCTTAAAATGACCAGCAGGCGCGTGAGTCAAAGGACCATGAGGGGCGTCGAATGTCTTTACGTAAATATGTTTAAATAGATCTATACCTGGGTCCTCTATCTCATCCAGATCCGTACCAGACTCCCAAGAATATGATGGTTCCCAGAATGGAGCCGGCGAGAATCAAAACGCATCTGCTCCTCATCGATCGGCCCACTAGCACGGCAATCGTTGTGGAGACTATGGGAACTATCATCCACCACCCAAAGGAATCATCGATGCAGGAAAGGGCCGCGCAGGGCCCTATCATGCCCAATATGGCGATTACCCACCACTTTTCACCCTTCAACCACGCTCGAACCCCTCGCCAAAGACCATACGTTGCCGGCGAATCCGCTTTCTCGAGTTCAATGCTTCCACCTCTCAAGCGTTTCCTGATTTCAACGTCAAGCTGATCGTGAGAGAGCTTATCGGGATTGGCCTCTTGGAGTTCCTTTCGTATAGTATTGGACAGCTCCAATACGCCCTTGTAACCCCTCGGTACGTCGTATTTCCGTCTCATTCGCATCGTCAGTCGAGCCTTAAGCCACATGTAGGCAAGCCCAAGTGTCCAAGCCAATAACAGAACTAGGAAAATATACAGCTGGAGGAATGAAAAGCCCCATTCGTAGCTTTCGCGTACAGGCTCGGCACCGAACCCAGGGTCGCTCATGGGCTGGCAGCTGCCGTTTGCTCTCAAATAATCTAGAAAGTAGGTTGTGTTACCAGCGGCGTAAGCTACCCGCGATGTGTCATTGAAGGGCTGTAGGCTTGTACGGGGGTCCGTCCAGTTCCAGCCAAACACCGATTCCGATGCAGGCAACCAAGAAGCCGAGATATTGAGGGCTGGGGCTGGGAGAGTTTGACCCATCCAGGTAGATTCTTTGTCCTCCAATCCGTAGAATCCGTATTTTTGGACGTCTTCCGTGGGATTCGTTAGCTTTGTATGCTCACTGGCTTTAGAGACACCGAATACGTACAGTCAGAGACGTTACGATGCATTGAGCACCCCTCTTCTGCGGCCGTATCGGTAGATTGGCTGGCCCACTGGTATCCCAATAAGCCTGGGTCATCCTCTATGCAACCGATATCACCTGGTCTGTAAACGTAAGGACTGCCAACCACCGGATCTTTATTTGGTCAGCTTCCTTCGGTATTCTTTGACGGGGGTATGTCTCGTGTTCCACGAGACTTTAACACTAACCCTGCAGATAAGGATAGGTGAGCAAGAGATCGCCAGTCATATTAATCCTCCAGGCATCGTGGATCACATAACCAACGATATTAAATTCATCAAATGGTATCAATGTGCCCTCGTAGCCTTTCACGTAAGCGTCGTTGTTTGCCGAGTATCCCGTCATTGCGCTACCCAGTGTAGGAAACAGCAGGATAAAGACGGCGACGAAGACCATGATGACCATCATTACTCGAGATTGCAGTCCGCGGGAGTGTGCGAAATCACGTATTAGGTGGCATGTCGAGTAAATACCTGGCTGATCCTGGAGAAAAATCGCTTGGAATGTATCATACGTGACGGGTTTAACTTGCATGGAAGTAGTAGTGTAATCTGAAAAGGCTTCCCAGGAAATCCAGGAGAGAAGGGCTTGGCCGCCGCGACCAAAGACCTATAGAGTAGAAAGAACGCATCAGTGGTGGTCCTGGACCCCATTGGGGCGCTTGGAGAGTTTGAGATCTTACAACGTCCCATGTAATGTCAATGACCTTGGCGTCCGCGAAAGAAAATTTACCCCAGGCCAGCGTAATCTGAAAGAACCCCGACGCCGACCATAGACTGTAGCCGCTCTTGAAGACATCAAAACTGCCATCTGGCTGGCAAGCAGTGAATTCCCATCGGAGGGACGACATGCCGAGGTATAATAAGAGAAAACAGAGTGCTGCGGTCCATCCAAGGGTAAAGAGACAGGCGAGTGCCGAAAACCAGTGAACAGCTCTGACATCTCTCAGCGCGTCGAAGAAAGCCTCCTTCCACTGTCTCTTGTCCCACAGACGCTGCCGGAATTTCGCGAACCTAAACTGCACATTCAGGTTCTTCTTGAGGGGGCGCCTCTCTTCGACAAGGAGCGGGGCAAAGGATCTTGTGGATGGCGTTTCCGGCCCCATGAGTCTTGGCGAGTCCATATCGTAGTCGTAACCGTGGTTCACGCGCCATGAGATACTTTGCAGTTGTTAGGAACCTTCTGTGACCGCGGCATGATACAAGCGCGTCTGGAGCAACGTCGAGTATGCACTGGGATATCCAGACATACACAGCAAAAGGGGGCTCCTGTCCAAGTATTTATGGAGGATTCGTGCTTCTTCAGAGTTAGCTCGTTGGCGCTGTGCTGCATCCAAAACAGGGGTGAAGATGGCCGCCAACCAACCATAACATCTTTTCCGACAGGGGTCAACGTCTTGATGTCATGCTGTAGGCTGTTTAGACACCGCCGCAGAGGCTTCCTGCAGGAAGCCCATCCTAGTCAATGATAAGCGTTTAAAATCACGCAAGCACGATATGTTAAGAAACTTGGGGGGCTGTACATTGCTGTGCTGACATGACAGCACGGCCTTGAAACTGGGTTCTATATGGGCACAAGCGTTGCCGATCGTTGTCGTCTAGCCTAAAAACGGCCTCGCCAGGGCTGGCAATGAGATCTAGTTCGGTACATCTGGCGATGCGGTTTACAGATTCTCTTGGGACTTTGGCAGTCGCGTAACGCCACGCGCACACTTTTGGAATAGAAAGACGTTGTCACTGCTTAAATACGGAAACTTGGCACAGCCGATCGCAATCGGATTGTGAAGATTGCAGACCACTGACAGACAAGCAGTTTTCCAGTTTGTTAATGAGACCAGAGCCGGCCCATTGCTCACAACGTTCAAATTCGTCAAGGTATGGATGATCGCCCAACAGGCCTGGATGTAATGACACAAATTCTGGCGCAACTTCGCATGTGATCGATATCTCTTTAACAGGAGGATCTAGACCCATGTAAATCAAACCAGGATGGCGGTTGTCGGCATTATTGTCATTCTAATCGAACGGAGCCTGAAACGGAATTTTCAGCACCTTTTACTCTTGTGAGCATCGGAGTTTCTTTATCAGATAAAGTGCCTCGGATGGAGACCAATCAAGGTATATGACCCCGTAATTCCAGCTCCGCGTCGTGGGAGGTACAGGCATTATTCTCGATGATTTCTGCAACTCTAAAGACTAAACACCAACGAATGACCGCGATCGATGGCTCAAGTTGCCAATACGAATGTCTCTTGAACGTACGACAGTTTGGAACAAGCCTCGTTCCGGTCAAAAAACGCCATTCCTTGGCACATGAGGTGTTTGATGCAGAAAGCTTCAGTGACATTCGGAAACGCAAATGTCTTCGACCCCAGTGCTTTCAAGTGAGCCACCTATAACTTGATCTTCATTGTCTTTACCATTGGGTACGGTGGCTACAACGAGGGCCAGAGGCGTGCTACTAAACAAAATTCGTTAGCTATCATCGCGATTCTTTATCAGACGCTACCAGTTACCAGGTTAAGGATATCAAAGATGTCACGAAAGACATTTACTCCGCATTGGGTAGTTATGGTATCCCAGATGCTATATCATCTACCCAGCTACTGCAACAGATATGGACTCGGCCACCGATGCTGCGTATGTCATGGCGCCGACCATGGCCATAACCTGTGTTGTTCCCGCGGACGAGAAGTATGATCTTCTATCCATAACACAAAGAACTACATCATCGCATCGTATTGCATTGAGTATGCGCTTTTTCCATGCCTTGGACTTGCTTTCGAGCGCCAACAACATGACAGGAATAACGATGAAAGGTAAACTAAGTATTCACGAGGACGACAAAATATCCCTCTCATTGACGCCCTACAACAAGCCCTATTACCTTCACGGTGCGACCAACGTTTCCTTACCCAATGACACCACCGCCATGTCCACTCAACTGGCTGGCCTGGTCAAGTATGTCGTCAAGGAGGCAGGGTATTTGAAGAGAAACAGTACTGATCTCGCCGCTGTTCCATACAATCTAAACCGGGCAGTGGTTGATGAATACTGGTCCGGCACTCTCGCCCGTCCGAGCGACGACAGCGACTTGATGATTGATGGCAGCGAGTACAGTAAATACTTACACGACAACATCATCTAGGACGACCTTCATTATTACATGACCTACGACAGCTGGGCCGGTCGTGGCAACGCGCTTTCAGCCCGTGGTCGAACTTTGTGTGGCGTTGGAAGGCGTAGTCGAAGTTAATAGGGTCCTCTATCCCGTGGTCTCTGCACAGCTCCTCGTAATGGTGCTCTCCGCCTTCGGGATCTCGATTGGTCCAGTCCGCGCGGTCGCGGCTCGGGACTGAGCGGTAAGCGTGTAAGTCGCCGCGGCGGAATTCCCAGGAGGTTTCCCATTCTCGGAAGGTCTTGTAGGTCTTGCATCTGCGATCGAGAAGCTTCTCAACGACCCTGATCAGTTCGCAGAGGTCGTCGAGGTCCCATTGTCCACGGTCGGTTGGCCTGGGATGCTGGCTTTCTTTAGGGGTGCCTGGAGTTTTGTTAGCTGGCTTCTCGTCGCCATCTTCACCATCAGAGTCGTCAATAGAGTCAGGACCACCACCGTTGGGATATTCCTCAGGAGGGAAATGCGATACAGTGCCGTCCTCTTGGTCTTGGTCAAATGCCTTCGTCGCTGCCTTGCCCATGCGTAGGCGACGATCGACGCAGGCGATGGCATCCTCCCAGGCCTCGGGTGCGATCAGCTTTCGGAGAACTCGAAGCTTGTTCTTTGCGAAGACGGCCCTGACAGACGCGCTCTGCACCACAACATTGCCAATATCCGCCATCGACGATTGAGACAGGAGCCGTTTCATAATTACCGTGGTCCCATCTGGCGAAGTCGCCTCGATGTCGACCGACTCGGGCAACACTTGGGCCAACTTGTTCTCGCAACACAAAGTGGATGCGGTGTTGCCCATGCTGTTGAATGTTCTGTGAGATTTAAAAAAGCCAACTTGAATTCCCTTCGTCAGTACTATGTTGGGGTAATCTCACCGGACCGAAGAGCAGTTCGGACAGGAAATATAACTAGTTGACAGCCAAACGGTCCATTGTTGGATGGTTTCAATTCAGTTCGTAGACAACAATCAGTCCCTTGATTCAAAAGAGGATCGTTCAAGGCTCGTGTGCATGTGCGGCAGCAGCCAACCTATAGTCGCGACAACGGCCTTGTTCCTGTGGCCTGGCTTTGTCAGGAGAGGCCGACAGTTTCCCATGTTTCCATTAGCAGCGTACACTTTCCTCCAGTTGTTATCGCTGTTAACTGCAACTTTCGAGGTGGAAGTTCGGCCTCTCCCGAAATACTCTGACCTCGCAAGTCGTCATCGGGTTCACACAGGGCACCCTTGTCACTGACCCTTCCAAGCTCGTTGCTCCCGTGTTGGACGCGTTGTCGGAATCTTCGGACCAACTCGACGTCAACATCTTAGTGTCCCTATCTCGGCATAGACGCCCTGAGACCTACTGTTACTGCACTGCAGCATGTTGGTCACTAATGGTGGCGACAGCGGTGTGATGTAAGCACTTGAGCACAGCGGTTCTCTCATCTAAACGGGAGCAGTGGCTGACCAGTGCCAGAGTTGCATAAGCTAATATTGGACCAACCTGCAGACGGATGCACCCTCCAAGTAGCAGATTCGGAAGGCAGCCGCCAAGGCCTTGGAAAACAAGGGTTGCAAGACAGCCGTCACAACATATGGCCTGCAGCTCCAGAGCTTAAGTGGAGCAAAAAGCCGTAGACCTGCTGGAAAAGCTTGCATCGCGATCTTGCGGAGGACTGCAATCAAATACTTCACGTTTTGATACGGAGTGATAGTACATTTCTCTTGACCCAAACCCGAATACGGCAGCTATCTAGAGCGCGTTCCCAGAACTAGAACGTTTGCGGAGTTGACGGGCCCTCAGCGAGACAGGGGAACAGAACCTTGCCAGAATCCTTCAGACTAACTAAGATGATGCGAGTAGTTTCGTATTCGTATTCGTAGACACAAGAGATATTTTGAACTGCTTCAATGCCCAACCGCACGTCTCTGTGTTTATATAATATTTTGATGACGCCCGGAAGTCGTGTTAAAAATGAATTTAGAGAAGCGTCAATCATACTGGTCTTTTACGGATTCTTGAATGCTTCTCAACCATGGCTTCCTTTCCACCATTCCCTGTAGTCGTTCACCCCATCCCCGCCGATGTCCCGAACCTCGTCGCTTATGAACGAGGAAGGCCAATTTCAAAAAACGCTCTCATCTTTATCGGAGGCATGACCGAAGGACCTCATACGAATGAAGCCATTGGGTTTATAGCACAGCGATTAGAGGGCACAGGCTTCGGTGTATGGGAGTTGCGGATGCGAAGCTCTTACACCGGTTTCGGATACTCCAAGCTTTCCAGCGACGTTGAAGACCTTTCTTCTTTGGTTCAATACCTACGAAAGATTGGAAAAAATAAGATCGTGCTTCTTGGCGCTTCTACTGGTACGTGGTTCTAGGGTCGCTTGACTGACAACGTGTCCGATGAAGTGATTATTGATTGATGAGTTGTGTAGGATGTCAGGATTGCCTGGAGTACGCGGATCACAAAAAGTATGGCAATGTTTCAGTCGACGGCTACATTCTTCTCAGTCCAGTCTCAGATCGCCAAGCCGCTGGCTTGATAATGTCACAAGAAGAATTCGGAAAGAGCATCAGACATGCGCAAGAGATGATTTCTCAAGGTAAAGAAAACGAAGCAATGCCCAGGCCGTTGATCCCGTTTGTTTTCTCGTCCCCGATAACGGCATACCGATGGAATTCATTGGGAGCTAAAGGGTGAGAACTTTGGCCAATCGGTGTTGGCGTTCGCCATACTGACTATTCTCCCAAATTAGTGGCGACGACGACTACTTCTCTTCAGACCTCGATGATGCTACAGTCCAGGAAAAGTTCGGACGGGTTGACAAGCCAATAGTGTTTCTCCCGAGCGAGAAAGATGAGCTGGTTCTGCCCTCGACCGACAAGAAGGAGCTTCTCGAGCGCTGGTCCCGGGCTTGCCCAGCCGGCACCGTCAGTGAGTTGTCTGGTCTTGTTCCAGGAGCCGATCACGCGGTATCTCAGCCAGAGGCTCGCGAATGGATTGGGAGTACGGTGAAGAAGTTTTTGGAGATACTGTGAAGAGCTCAAGGGTAATGGTTTTCAATACTTTGGTTAGTGATGAGGCCGTGGCAGTGTAGCACTGGGGAGAATGTTTTTTTTTTCGACATTTATTTTGAAAGCAAGACTTTGATTATGATGAATGCTGTAAGTATCGGCTGTGTAACCTTTACCTTTCCCAGAGAGACCTATAGACACTGTAACATATACGGTTGCTTTGGAACGTCAAAAGTCCTCAAGTGACTGGTTCTCTTTGAGCTAATGTGTAAAAGCATACAGGGACTCGTAGAGTACATTATCGTAGTCTCAACTATCCACATACCCGGGAAGAGCATCTGAGGGTAGATTCAGGTACTCGTCATCACTGGACAGCACATTAATTGTCGAACTAAACATTGAGGGGAGCGCTCTTGTGTACTCCCAAATCATCAATCCTGTATTCAGATCACTCGCCCAGTTTACGGTCGGTGATTTCCGAGAACAATAGGTAGCAGCTCCCAGCCTCACCGTCTATGACGCCGTAAGTCAGGTCTGGAGACCTGGGCGTGTCGATGCCCGCATTAAGATCACCATCAACAAATTGGATCCTGGCGGTCTGGTCGTTCTTGTAAGTGCAAACAGCGGAGTAGTAGACGGCTGAGGTTGGTCTTCTCTGTCATGTTCCAGTCGTCCGGAACCTTACTAGCAGGGCGGCGTCCGGTACGAGGGCGTTTTCAAGGACAAGGCCACCCGGGCGAAGCTCCAGTGCGCCTTTTTCCGTCTCGAGCTCATCCGGAGGACACTACCAGCGGCCCCCTTCCCAAAGGGTGCCAAGTTCAACAGCCGGACCCGGACCATCTAAGAGGGCGAATTCGGCATCGCGGGAGAGACTTACGGGACCCGCCTGGCCCGCGCCGAGAAGATGTTCAAGGGGTGGGCAGTCGACGACTTCCTCGAGGTCGTCTGCGCGTTCAAGGCCACGCTGAACGAGTACGCCGTCCCCGTGAGCGAGATGATGGAGGACTTTATGGTGACCGTCGAAGACGTCCTCGACAGCGAGGAGCAGAGACGCATCGAGAAGGTTTGCCAAGGATTGAGGGGGGAGCTCCGGGCCAACGCGGAGGCCATCGGCTTGAAGTGGGAGAGGGACCCGTTGACGGACGAGGGCGATCTTCGGATATGGAACACGGAGACGGACGAGGAGTTTTACGACCTCCGCGCGCAGATCCTGGACGACATGGAGGAGTTGGACATGTTTGTGGCCTCGAATGTGGTCCCCCTCTCCCGCGTCAAGGCCTCCCACACGCCCCTCTTCCTCTCGGGCGAGATGAGCGCCTGGTCCAGCAAGCCCGCCGACGAGTCCGGCCCGCGCCACTGGGACTACGAGAGGGACCGCCGCCTGTTCCCCGAGCTCTCGGTGCGCGCCGCTGCCATCGCGTGCGTCAGCAACGTCTACGAGTGCCAGACCCACCCCTCCATGGGCTTCCGGGTCCGCGTCGACCGCAAGGACGGCAGCTGGCGCTGGCGCTGGCGCTGGCGCTGGAACGACAAATGCGTCCCGCCTGTGGTCTGGGAGCATCTCCGGACCGAGCTAATGCACAGGAGCTTCAAGATCAACCGAATCTTCCGCATGAGCCCGGAGAACTGGGTTGCGGTGTGGAGGTCGGACCGCGAGTTCGAGCGGCAGCGCTGGACGGGGCCGATGGCGGGGACGGAGCGCTGGGAGGGGTACGGGCGTGCCGGGCGTCTGGATCCGAATGAGTGCTACTGCCGCTTCGGGGATAGTTGCCCCCTCTGCCTACCGCTTCCGGACACAGAGCTTCCCGAGTGGGAACTATTCACCAAGAAAGAGCTGGAGATGGAAATCGAAGAGGTCGAACACTTGCGGAACCCGGACATGAGGGTTTGGCACCCCCGAGCTGGCCGAGTCTATCGAGGAGTACAAAAAGACTCACGGGGCTGTTCTCTATTGAAAACAATTTATCAAATCAACGAGGAGCCTGCGGTAGGCTACGCCTAGCATCATCAGATAGTCATGTGCTTGTATCGACCACTCGGGTCTCGAAGCGGTGAATTTGTCAGATGTTGTATGTTCTTGAAATGAAATGCTCAGCGCTAGTCGTTTAGAAGATCTCCCTATCGTCGTATGCTCTGACGCTTTCCAGGTAGTTCTTGACCTGATTATAATCCTTGCACACTGCAATTCCATCGTTAGCTCTGATACTCTGACCAACGTCGTGTCAACAACCGAGCACTCACCATGCTTGGAGTCCCAGCCATCGGAGCCACCGTTGTGGTCCGGGAACGTCGTCTCCAGGCCTTCCAGCGCCATATCGGCGCTGCACATGATGGTCTGTCTCAGGTACGAGAAGCAGTGGATCATGTGCCAGTGGTGGTCGTCGGGGATCTCGTGGCCAGAGGTGAGGCCCGAGTATGTCTGGACGACGGCGAACTGATTCGGGAGTTAGATGGGCCGGAGCGGATGAAAGGAGGAGCAGCGTGGGGGCCGTCATACCAAGCAGTGCAGCTGGTGCGTGATGGATGTGGTGAAGACGGTCTTCTCGGGCCAGACGATGGGGGTCGGCAGGTCGTGGTACTTGTGCGTGTCGTTGACCCATTGGAATCCCATCCCGACTGTCTTCCCATTAGCGTCGTTTCCCTACGCACCACCCCCCCCCCGGCGGAGACTTACTCGGCATCAGCTCGTTCCAGTTGTTCAGCACCTCGTCGGTGAAAAATTTTGACGTGTCGTTCGGCGCGTACTTGCCCTCGTAATCTGGCGTGAACGTCTTGATCTGCTGCGAGACTGTGTCCCCAAAGTCAACCCTGCCCTCGCCCTCGCTTCCCTCTCTCTCTAGTCCTCTCCGGGCAATGAACACTCACACTTCCCGCTGACACCCGTCAAGTCCCCTCCAAAGTCCCAATTGTTCACCGTCGGCTTCTGCATCTGCTCCCTCACCAACAAGCCGAGTATTACAAACAGCAATATCGTGTCGACGAACCACCGCGAGGAGTTGAGCATCGCCAGACACCGGTTCTTCCTCCTCCTCGTGGCCCCGGGCCTCTGGTACTCCTTGGCCAGGCAGTGCCGACAGTCCTTGTCGTCCCCGCCGATCAGCGATTCCTCGACCTCGGTGCTGCTCCGGTCATCATGGTCGTGGTCCTCGATGCCGAGGTTCGCGTACTTGGCCTCGGACATGTCCATCCTGAATGAGCGGTCTCTTGAATGCGGATCAACCGTCTGGTAGTGAGCGAGAGAAATAAGGCCGAACAGAAAAGAATGTTGGCAATCTTGAAAGAATTAATCAAACGAATCAACGCGATGAAGTGAACTGGATAGACGATGCGCCAGCGCCAGAGAGGGAAGAGGAAGAGGGCAGAGCGCTAGAATGGAGACTGCACGCGGACCGGCATGTTCTTTTGTTTGATCCCTTTCTCACCTACGAGAGCCACCCTCATTCGTTTAACCGTCTTGTTTTTGACCATCCTTCGTCTCATCTGGAAGGAAAGAACGACACAGAGTGTGAGGCTGACGTTTCAGGACAGGGGTCGTCGTGCCCCGGCGAGTTGCAGCTCAAATCGCCCCAGACTCTCTCGCCTTTTGGGGAGAAAGCGATGTTTCAGTGGTCCAAAAAGCGCCAAGCGGTCCCACCGACGACCGCCAGCCGTGTAGCAACTCCTGCTGTGAGTTTCCAATCGCGTTTTACAATCCGTCCAAAGCCGCACTCCGAGGCGCATCATTCGTCGGTCCCTCGTCTGCAATTGCCGTCTTATCCCTTTGCGTTGCATCACCGCAACTGACGCTCGGGATGAAGAGCCTCGTCTGTTGCATGGTGATGGAGAGCAATCCAATAACCATATATTATCCACGGGAAATAGCCTCTTGTGCGCATCCATCGTCAACTTCCCGCTACTCTTACTTTGACTGCGCATGAACCTATCTCATGTTTACGGTAAAATTGACTCACTTGACGTAGGCTTGATTAAATTTGGTCTGAGGCCGGAACTTGGCCATTTCGTACATGTGATTTGCTGTGTGTCCCTCCGCCTCGCAAACAGCAAACACATGCATTGCTCATTAAAGACTGCATGGGCTTTGGTCGCTCGCTCCCCTGGCTTCGATGCCCAAATATTGGCTCGAGGTTGCAAATATGAATCAATCTCTCCTAAAAGTCCATGCAATCGCCTCGAGCGCCAAACCGGCTTGGCAAGAAACGATCCCCCATCGCCAAGCTGCATATCATCCCGAAACGTACAAGTCGAGGCGAAAACCCGCCCTGGTTCTTTACCATGTGTGTGTGCATGGCCCTTTTTCTGAGATGTTCGCTCCAGGGCTTCGCAGATGGTCCCTTTTCGGCGTCCAAGTCGACAACTGCCATTGTTATGAACTCGTCATCGCTGTCAAGTAGTTGCCTGGTTCGCTCGATGCTCTACTTGTTCTCCGATTCCGCGGCCGTGTTCGCGTCAAGGCGACCTGAGCCCGCCGCGGGCTCCAGGTCTATTGAACGCATCTTCAGCCCTTCGATGGGCAACATAATAAAACCTACCCTTGGTTGTTTGGATTCCGCATCCGAATGTTCAGCGTCCGTCAGGTGAGTTCACGCTTGCTTGGGCGTAATCGGCGGCCAAGCTAAAGCGCTCCCCCCGCATGTCGCCGGAACGACGTGGGGCCGTGCTGTAGATGCGCCCCCAGAGCTGGACCCGCGCTGCCGCGGTGTCGGCACAGGCAGGAGCCCGGAATCGGAAGAAGATTGAAAAAGGGTGGAACCGAATACCGCCTTTAGTGACGTCCCCTGGCTCCTGTGTTCAAGGAGTAATGAAGTGAGCAGAGGAGGGCCACAAATGCTTGGGCAAGTTGGCAAGGTTCATGTTTAGGCGACAACAAACTCTGGGTCCTGTTGAAGGCCTGCCGGAGTAGAGCAGCCGGAGCTTTGCACACGCAAAACGTTATCATGCAGTTCTCGCCGTCGTGTTGGTTGGGGGACATGCATCATGAACTTTTACACGGATCACAGCATCGGAGCAGAATGTGTTCAATAGATACCGCGATGCCCGTCGGCATACGCTCTTTATATTTTCCACGGGTCTCAGTATGCGAGTCGTCGTAGTAATAAATATGTACGCCATACCATCATTAGGTCGTGGAGAGCCACTCATCGGCTCCAGCTGGGCCAAAAAAAAGCCAATATGAAAATGAAAATTAGAAGCAAACATTGGGGTATCAGGTAGTCTTAACGGGGTTGTATCCTCTAAACATTTCGCAAGGAAGGTAGTTGTTCTCAATAAAGGGCGTAGCGCCTGGAAGCCCGCCACGTCGGGGAAGGATGTGTCCGGCTTGAAGGGTCCGAGATTGGACTTGACAATTCCACGCACGGGGACCGGCTCGAAGAGGCCCTTCGTCACGGTCGTGTTAAAGAGGCGAATTTGCTGGTCGCACGTCGAGCCGTTGGCGAAGATTGGCTGGTTGATGATGGTGTCGAACATGGCCAGCGAGTACGGGAAAGGCTGGCCTTCGCATGACTTCTTCATCTCCAGGGAGATGTAGTTGGCGCCGGCCGAGCCGTTAAAGTAAGTGCCACCTTGGGGAAGGGCGTCGTAGGCGTTACACTCGGGGCCAAAAGTGGCGGCGTGAACCACCGTTCCGTATGCTTGGGAGCCGGTGATGGCTGCAGTGTTGGTGGCCGAAATCAATTGCTCGGGCGCCCAGCGGAAGGAAGACGCGCCGTCGCCCAGCAGATCCAGGAACGGGAATTCAAAGCCAGCTCTCTATAGGGAAATTGTCAGTCAGAACCTGTGAGTGCGCATGTCGCAAGTAGATCTTACACTGAAGTCAGGAATCGTGAAGTCTTGAAACCGGATGTCGTGGTCGTGTCCGGCCTGGACGACAACGGGGTACATGCCGGCGGGGAAGTCTGGCATGAGAGCTCGAAAGGCGCTCTCGAGAATGCCGTATTGTCGGGGGATGATCTCGCGTGCCGTCGTCATGGGAATCGGAATTATGGCCATGGTGACGTTGAAGAGGCCCGTCGCGTTGTTTGGGAACTGGCTGAAGATGGGGTTCGGCTGGTCGACGTTCGTGCACGTTGGCGGCGTTGCCTGGGCGGCAGCAGTTTGCATCTGGAGTCCGAACATGACCAACAAGGCCACGATGGACGCTTGAACAAGACACGTAGAGGGCGACATTGTGTACCAGGGAGAAAGACTATCGAGCGCGGAGAGAGAGGCTCTCAGATCTGGACGAGGCCTAATGGAGGGGAGCAGAGCGACCATCTTTAAGAGCTCTCGTGGTAGAGCTGCAAAAGGCAAAGAGACGGTGAAACATCGGACACACTTTAACTCAATCCCAGCGGTCGATCCGGAAGCTTTCTTCGGAGGGTTCCGGCCCAGCCTTTTTCAACGCCGGGAACCGCAGCGATCGGTGATGGACAGACAAGTTCCCGGCGGCACTGAGCGGGGCTTATGAAGGGAGCCTTGTCTGTGACGACGATCCGTCCAGAAGCGACGCGGTTTGCCAGGGCCCTCCCGAGATGTCTTGGTTGTCAGGTTTGGGCAGCAACCGGGATGTGAGCGGATATGACTGTAACAATGGGGACGGTGTAGACAGAGAGGAGCGTCCGAGAGATGCCAGGGCGACAGCGCATCCCCGCACGGATTGGATGTGTCCATGGTTTTGTCAAGCATGCAACGTAGAGTGGGCGGACTCAGATTGCGACGGCAGAGGCAGGTGATCCAGAGGGATAGACCATGCCTCGGAAACGGGGAGCCGAGTGTGAAGTCGGACGGATGGGTGATTACTGATACCGAATGCTAACAGGGCCGATCTTGGGCTGTTCAGGAGGGAGAGAAGCCAGACGCTCGGCTGCAGCCACAGCTCGGATGGTTGGAATTCCGGGCATTTGGGAAGGAGGTGGGCTGGAAGGAGGGCAGCGTGATCAGCCACGGTCACGGAAGGCCAAGGGACCGGCCGAGGGAGGAATGGGCGGCGTCTCCATTGAACCGTCCGTCTCTCCATGTGTGTTGCTCGTTTGGGCAATGCTGGCCACGCGGCTACGTAGCGGACGATTGTTAGCTCGGAAGCGGTAGAAGGCTTGTTCGTTCCAAGGGACCGGTCAGAGGCTTTCTGGAGATGGTTTCTTCCCCAGCCACCATCGGCGATTAAAGTGGTGCTCGATGCGTTCGACAAGTTAGCCAACGCGCCCCTCTCGGACCGACATGATGGCATGGGATGGAAAGGTGCGAGTTACACCCAACGACATTCGACATCCTTGGTCCCTTGATCTGGTGAGTTCGGCGACAGCCAGACAACAAACGCCGCCGACATGACTCGGCGGAGACAGGAAGTGCTCAGGTCCGTTGTCAGAAGGCTATAGCGGCGGGCGGGCTTTCTTGAAGGTTGATGGGCATCCGAGGTTTCATGTATCCTTAGCAAGCGACCCAGACGTCTTCGTGAGTTTGTCGACTGGCCGCCGCCAGTGTCATTGGAGAATGGGAGCGACCTGCACGGGTCAAATGAGCAGATACGTACCTCGTCTTTTGTGGAGAGGAAAAAGGGATCCTCCAAACAGCGCAATGTGGAACCGGGGACGACTTGATCCGGTTTAGCGCGGGGTTTGCCGAACATCTGCAGCTCGACAGGTGTGACATAGCCGGGAACATCGAAAAGGGAAAAAAGCGGATGGCACCTGTGTGTCGGCCATCAAACGGTTTTCAATTTAACATATCCCTCCTGCATAACTGGACCGGAATTTATGACATCCCAACACAAGTTGTGGTTGAGAAACGA
Source organism: Colletotrichum coccodes (assembly GCA_020466075.1). NCBI lineage: Eukaryota > Fungi > Ascomycota > Sordariomycetes > Glomerellales > Glomerellaceae > Colletotrichum > Colletotrichum coccodes. The sequence continues at coordinate 32,162 of JAIMZG010001346.1, forward strand.
TGGACTGCGGCGTTGCACTATCCCACACATGACCGTAGACCGTCGGTAATCGAAGAGGGTGGCCGCGGTGATTCCTCTCCCAATAAACGCAACCTTTGCATCCAAGCCGGACGATCGCTGGCCTTTCTGGCGGGCCTCGGGGGGCCTTTTTGGGCGTCTTGGGTCTTGGGGCGGGCACTAGCGGCCGGAACTGGGCTTCCCGGCATGAGCTCATCTCATTTCATCTCCATTTCAACGTAGATCAATACCGCGTAAGCTGATCAATTGATGCACTCTGGCGGTGTGCGTGCGTGTGAGAACTCAATCGCGGCGCGCCCAACCTCCTCCTCTTCCTCCTCCTGAGTCAATCAGCCTCTTTTACCGTCTGAGAAACATACGCGAGCAGAACACTAATTACGGGACATTTGCAAGCTCACGCCCCCCCCGCACATCCCTTTTGTGAACCGAAGACATCTGATCCTACCATACCATACCCTTTACGGCCTCGAACCCGTCCTCGGTCAAGCAAACTTCACGTCCGGACCTCCCCTCTCCCGAGATCA